>QANX01005228.1:0-96213 GCA_003254975.1 Ochetophila trinervis | reverse complement strand
TTAACAAAATTTCTATGAAAATTTCTACTAATATTTTTTAAATTTTCATTGAAATTGTGGAAATTTCGACTAAATTATGAAAGAATTGACATAGAATTTTCAGCGAAAATATCACGAAAGTATTGAAGAAATAATAGTGAAAATTTTGACGGAAATTATGAAAATTACATCCGTTTTTTGTGGCCGACTATTTATCTAATTCATAAAAAAACCAAAATTTCCACAAAATTTCATGGAAACTGTGGATTTATACATATTTTGCTTTCCATGAGGTAAACCATATTTTTTCTTTATTTTATAATTTTTTTTTTTTGTATTCATAAGTTTGACTCAGTTGTAAAACTATTGAGAATGAACTTATAGGTATTTTGATTTGGATAAATTCATCTTCTCCCAGTTGTAATGAGTTTGTTTTTGTCCAAAAAAAAATAAGTTTTCTTGTAATTTTTATTTTCTAAGGAATTTCTTTTATAAGCTTTTTAAATTTTTATCTTTTTTCAATATTTTTCACATTTATTATTTTTTTTTTAAAATATTTGTCAGTTTGCTAGTTATTTTTATACCATTTTAGTCCAAATTATACGTTACATAAAAGTACAATAGAATATAACAAATAAAAAGCAATATGGATTGTATATAAGATAATTCTATTAAAGTGAAAAAAAAAATACAATAAATGAAATGTAATATGAGATATTATTTACTCTTTAATTTTTTAAAAATATTAGAAAATTTTATAGTACTGAGATACATATAGATGGTATTTTATAGGGTAAATAATATGTCTATCATTTGAAATATATTTATTTTAATCCGATCTAATTATTAGTCGATTTGATAATTTTCAATCTAATCCAAATTAATTTTAACATAAATCAAATTTGACAATGGTTGATTTAGATTGGATTTGATTTAGAATTTGATTTGTAAAATTTAGATTTTAGAATTTTAGATATAAACTAACACAGCACACAAAATGACAATACTTGCCTTGGAATCCCTCTAGACTCTCCGAAAATTCCCGCCAAAGGAAGATTCTATCGTAATCTTTCCGAGACAACCAATAAAATCCTCTTCCAAATGAAGTTTAATATATAAGTAATCAATAAGCAATATATGATTTATGAAATAAAACATGCATCACATCAATAACTTGATAAGTCATATAATACTATTAAATTAGTTTGGAAAGTAGGCGGAATGTTAGAGCCACTAAGTGAGATAAACATAAAGTGTAGATTAATACAATCTGAAACTAATCAGAATAAAAGTAGTAGCAAAGTCTATTAGATAATCAATGAAACAACAGCGGAAGTCAAGTACAAATGTAATACCGACGGTAGCTTACGAGGACCTGTAGCTAGGATTTGGAGGAACGAGATTAAAAATACAAAAAAGTGAGCAACGGATATCTGAATGAGTTATCCTAAATAACTACAAAATAGATGTCCAATAGGTAAAAAAAAATTATGCTCAAAATTTCATGTCACTGATAAATCATAATTTATTTATGTTTTATATACCTTGATACTTAAATTAAGCATGTTTTATTCATTTAAAATAGATTAATATATGTTTTTCTATATTTTAGGTGATTTTGACATCAAGGAAGAGAATTTGAAAAAAAAGGGCAAAACTGTAATTAAAAGAATGCAGACAGATTAGCCAGGCTCTAACCCAGGCGCCTGCCCAGGCGCCTGGCCGGTGGTTTCTGCTGCTGTGAAGCAGCGAGACAGAGCAGCCCAGGCGCTTGCCCAGGCGCGCAACCCAGGCGCCTGGGCTGGCGCGATTTTGGTCCGTTTACACGTGTTTTTGGGTGTTTTGTAGCCCTAAGTTTTTAGTTTAAATAGGTTTAAGTTATTTTGTAATATGGTGGCCGTTTTTAGAGCAAAAACAACAAAGAAAAGAGATTTCTAACAATTATGAGTAGCTAACTCTCTCTCTTGGGAAAGAGTATTGTTCATTGCTAAAGTATAAGGTGTGAGACATTGTTTATAAGTTTTAATTCAATTATAATTATTCAATTTGTGTTCTTCCAATTTATTTGTTTATTATTCAATTCTCTTTGATTATAATTTGGATCCGTTATAATTATTTGTGGGTTGGGTATTTGCTAATTAGGAATTCAATCATATTGAATGTTCTATGTTTAGTAGCACTTTGATTTTAATAATTGCATGCTAAGCTTTTGTTAATTTCTTAGGAGAATGCATAATAGATTAAAGTTTTACAACGTTTGTAGTACTTGTTTATTGTTGGTTGCTATTGTTCTTAATGCTGTTTTGATTTAATTTAGATTACGTTGGTTTAGATATTTCAGAATTAGGATTAATTTACGATCGTATCTGAATTAATTAATTGTGAGAGTTAGAATGAAATTAGCCGTGCTATTTTATTCAATCCAACATTGAATGATTATTTTTGGATATATTTTTGTCTGTGATCACCTGTTCTTTAGCAATTGAAGATACTCTGACCCAAGGTTTTCTCCTATTGTTATTTTCGGTATTTATTAAATTGTTATCTTTAATAATTGAATTTTCCAACATAAAATCTCCCTTTTGTCTTTTTAATTTTATTTTAATTGGAATAGATTGAGTTTGATTATCAGTTTCTGTGGAATCGACCTGAACTTGCTGCTGCTACGGTAGTGTTTAAATTCAGTAATTAATTTTGGTGTTTACGACACGCATGAAGGTGTAAATGTCTTCACATCCCTTAGCCGTAAGCAATTATCAAAATAACTCTTCCGTGAAATACCCTTTGCAAGGTTCAAATGAAGAAAAAAACTTATCCATCTTTAAAAAACTTAAAATTTTGTCCATGTTAGCTTTTTGGTAAACATATCTTTTCTATAATATGTTCAACTTTTGTATACAAATCTTTGCAAACCCATTTACCATTTCTTTACCTTCTAATCTATTTAACTCTTCAAAACACCAGAAACTTAACTAAAAAAATATAATATTCATTTGTAGTGCTTTTGTGTCAAAGAATAAATTTATTTTACTATATTTTAAAATTAAAATTAAATTTAATATTTTAAATTTATTTTACTATATTTTAAAATTAGATTTAATATTTTTCACTCAAAAATAGTAATACATAATATTGGATATAAAAATAATATTTTATTTTTTTAGTTAATTTAATTTAATTAATTAATTTATTTTTTGTGTGTTTGGGAGAGTTAAATAAAACATAATGCTAGCTGATGACAAGAATATTTTGGAAAATGTGTGCTTGGCAAAATATTGATATGGATAAAATTTTAATTTTTTGGATGGATAAATTTTTTTATTCATTTGGGTCTAAGTTTAACATATACATTTCTGTTATTTTATATTTTATTATCCTTTTATGGAAAATTAGTTGGACTTATTGTTAAAATGGTAGAAATTTTGCAACACTCGTATGCATATTTGAGGCAACATGCATGTGTGTCCAAGCTTCGAATAAATCCAATATAACTTTTGTCTAGAGAAGAAATGTGGAGACACATGCCGAGGCAACGGGGAAGCTAAGAAATGTCGAGACGTTGGCGAAGCTAAGAAATGCTGAGGCATCGGCGAAGCAAAGAAATATCGAGGCAGCAGTGAGGCAAAGGGAAAAGAAGAAATGCCGAGGCTCACGTCCAAGACAAAGGGTTAAGAAGAGGTTCAGAGGAACATGTCTGAGATGAAGAGCAAAGTGAAGAAATGCCGAGGCAATGGCTGACCTAAGAAATTCTGAGGTAGCAGACGAAGCTTGGAATTGCTGAGGAAGCGGGTGAGCTAGAAAATTCCGAGGCAACATATCTGAGACCTAGATATCCGAGAATAAGTGTCTCAGTAGAAAATGTCCGAGGCTGAGACTGAAGTGTCCAATGATAAAATGACCGAGGAAAATGTTCATGTCAGAGAAATCTTTCCATCAGAATGTCTTAGACATAATCACGGAGTGTCCTACTCTGCAGCCAACATCACATTCGGAAGTCTATGTGACTAGACAGTAGGTAGGCTCAACCAGCTTTCCATCATTTGTATTAGGTAGCTATCATTTGTATTCCTCAAAACTAAAAAAATGTCAGATAGCAGGTATGTTGATTTTATTGAGATGGATATCAAATATATTATGTTTTAGTTAAATGTAATCTCTATAAATAGAAGAAAATGAAATGAAAAAGAAGCTGAGATTTTTATGCAACAAAATTCTATATCTTCTTTCTGTATCTTTTTCCTTAAGCAAAACCAAAGCAAAACCAGAGAGTTTCTAACATTTCTTTACTAACATTTCTCTCTAAGAATATCTCAGCCAAACATACACAAATATAACAAAAATTATTAATGCATATGGCCGAAAACTAGTTATTGCTTGAAATTCACAAGCAATCAGTAAATCAATAGCAAGAAATAGAGAAGAAACTACAGATATATATTCAAAATTACATAATTATAAGAAAATACTAACTCAGCATATATGTTAATCTTTCTGTATAGCAATGCCCTAAATACAGTAATTTCTCTCATTCTATGTTTTCCTAATTCAATAGGAGATTGCATGTCATGGTTAAATTATCTGAAGTTTGGAATCTGACACAAGATCCGGAACTATATTTATTTCTCTCATTGATTTGAAATTTATGATATGCAATAATAAAATCGATTAAATTTATTGTATGTCTGAATTATGCAAGCTTCATATTGCATGCATATTTTGTTGCTTAGCTAGCTACCTGTTTAATTCTCCAATTGGGCATATTTGTGGCCCGAGCGACTTATCGTTCAATTATGTTGTCATTTTACCAAACATTATAAGAAAATATGGGACACAAAGCCCTGTTGCCTTGGTGGTTTTGGCGCCGCTATCAGTTGTACTCCTCTCATGCAAATAACACGAGGAGTAAACGTTTTATAACTGTAGGTGTTTGAAAACATGCCACCTAGCGATAAAGACAATTATCTTTATTATTTGGGATATTTTTGACCTCTCAAACTCTACTCGCTTGTTTCATTTGGGTCCTAAACATTTCAGCCGTTCTTTTTATACATGGACGCGTTTTCTTCTTCCACCGACTTTTATTACACAAACTTCCAAAATATCATTCTTCATTAAATGTTCCTTAGATCTCCTTTGTCAAATATAATTATATTCAAATCAATTAAATAATGCATATAAGTAAAAATTATATTACATGTGAATGAATTAAAATTATGTGTTACTACTGTAAAATATATATATATATATATTATATCTTTTGAAAGTTAAAATTATATTTAGTTCTTGTTAACTGACCATATTTATATTGTCTAGTTAATATATATGTACTGAACAACTTAATTTTGATTCATATGTTTTGAACAATTTAGTTAATATATAGTTAATATATATCCTCCCAGGCTCCAGCCAAATTTAATAGCAAATTTTTATTATTTTGCTAATTGTTTTTAAGGTTTGAATTTTTTTTGAATAAACATTCTCCATCAAATATAATTATATTTAAAACAATTTATTGAAATTTATGAATAAATTCTACTCTATTTGAATAGATTATTTTTGCTATAAGAAAATAATTTAGTTTTAAATATAAAAAAAAATATGTTTAGTTCTCATTTTGGTTTTGCCTAAATCCGTATTAGTTTCCTTAATGGTGAGCTTGATCGGCTAAATACATGGAAGGAAAAAGATTTGGTTATGCAGAAGTTGGCTGAAAGGGAGTTAAGGGATCAACAGGCTAAGCTTAAGAGGAAAAATGGGCAAAAATCTCGTGAGCTTTGACTGAGAGAAGACATAAGAATACTAAGTTATTCAGTTCTAGTAACCATTGTTAGACGAAGAAGAAATTTCATCTGTGTTATTAATAACAGGAAAGACTGGGTGCATGAAGAAAATAAGATTGGAGACTACTTCAATTGAGAATTCAATTTCTTCTATAGCGCGAGTTCGCCGAATTACCAACAAATTTTGACTCTCTGATTAGCAGTCAAATATATGAGAAGGAAAATTAGGGGCTCATGGCTATACCTTCTCCAGATGAAATTAGCAGTGTGTTTGGAGCCTCTATCCATTGAAGCCTCCAAGTCCAGACAGTTACCCTAAAGTTTTCTATAGAAAATAATGTAACATTGTTCAACACTAACTCATAAAGTATGTCTAGGAGGTCTTGAACATGAAGGGTTACCAGAGGAATTAACTGAACATAAATAATTCTAATTCTCAAATTGAAACAAGCCTAAATTTCAATCATTACAGGCCTATAAGCCTGTATAATTGCACTTACAAGGTTGTGGGGAAAATCTATCATTGTGACAAGGCTAAGTAGTAGAGGTGTAAAACGGATCGAGTAGCACAGACACAGCAAGAGCACGGCATGATAAAAATCGTGCCTTATTAAGCATGAAACACGTAATGACTAGACTTGAAAGGTCCATGGACTAGGCACGACACGAGCCCATAGCACGACTTGCACAAACGATTGATAAAATCATAAATTATATTAGTTTGCTTTATATTTTTTATTATTTTTGGATATTTTTATAAATTAATCAATATAATATTTTATTTAATTAATATTTATTTAAAATTTAAATCTTTTAATTTTCATTATTATACTTTTATATATTTTTTTCACTTTAAAGTTTTAGAATTAAATAGTTATGACTTTGTTTTTCTTTTTGTTAATATTAATTTTTGAATAAATAATAAGATATAACATCAGGCTATTATTAGGTCTACCTGATAGTTGTTATTTCCAATGAGCTTTTGTTGAAGGTAGATGGATAAGAAGAATTTGGCGATCGCTCAAGAGTTGGTGGATAGAGTTACGAAGCATAAAAGAAGAAATTGATTGATGCTATTGAAGATGGACATGAAAAAAAAAAAAAAACTTATGATAGGATGGAATGGTGCTTTCTTGACAAGATTTTAATGGTTTGGGGATACTCTAGGAAGTTTCATGCCTTGATTTTTTCATTTCTTAGTTTGGTAGAGTATTTTCTAATTTTAAATGGAAGTAACTATGGTGTTATTAAACCTCAACGAGGCCTCATACAAAAGGATCCTCTATTCCTCTATATTGTTTTTGGTGTTAAGATCTTCTATAGGCTTTTTGAATAGAGAAAAGAAGAAGGGAAGCAGATTGGCTTCCTCGGTTTATGCAGATGTCGTTAACAGGGTGTTGCAGTTCTATTGTAATTAGTATGGTCGTAAAACTAGTCCCGAAGTCGCAAATTCTGTTATCTCCATTTATGAATTGGGAAGTTGAAGAAAATTTTAAAATTGAAACTAAGTCTCAAAGAGCTTGGATCTAAGGCCATTTATCTGGGGAAAAAACTAGTGATATGAAGGAATAAAATCATACATTTTGGAAGGTTGAGGGAACGTGCTTAAGCTAGGTTGGAAGGCTGGCAAAATCAACTTCTAAGGTTATTCTAATAAAATCTATTTACAAGCTATACCTTTGTATACCACATCTACTTTTGTGTGCCTTTGAATGTCTATGAGGATATGGATAAGTTAATGATGGACTTCTTATGAGGGGTTAAGGTTGGTAAGTGCATATTAATGGCGTTATAAAAAATGGAGCCTCATATGCCAACCTAAAAACCATGGAGGGTTGGGTTTTTGGAGGTTTAAGGATATAGACACAAGGTTTCTTGCAAAGCTCAAAAGGAAAAATGCTTTAAAAGAGTGCTTTTAGGTGAGTGTTTTGAGAGCTAAATGCCTTCAAAACTGCACATTTATTTACTGTGAAAAAAAAAAAAAAAACTAGGAGATTCTATTATTTGGACGAGTATCTTGATTACCAAGTAGGTTGCCCAGAAAGGTGCATGCTTTAGCTTGGGAATGGGATCAAAGTAGACCCATGGATCCCATGGGCCCAAGGAAAAGTCATAGCGACGAAGGAAGATGCATAGAATATCAATGTCTCTCGTGTACATGACTTTTGCTCCAAGGTACGAAGAGTTGGAATGGCCAATGTCTATACTCTTGATTCTGTTAGCCACTTGAAGATGTTAGAATGGCCAAAAGTGGAAAGTGAGGATAAACTACTTTGGATGGGGAGCAAGTCTAGCTATTTTTCAGTTAACATGTGCTATTTAATGGAACATCAAGATGACTTCAATCTACTATTAAAGATTTACAGAAAAGGATTTGGACTTCTAAAGTCTTAGAAAGGCACAAAGTTTTTACGTTGAGACTTGTCTTCAATTTTAACCGAGTTGACTGTACAGATCCAAGTTTGAATTTTTTTGTAAACAAGTATTGATTTGACCATAGCTATAATGGTAAAGACCTTCAATCCAAATTTATGGACTGGCATTTTGCCTATATTAGAGTTACAAATTTGAAGACATCGCCAAATGAAGTTATAAATCGTTTTTCAGATCAATTAGAAGTCAGGAAAATGATGCTGGGGTGTTGCGATGAGATGAGATCCCCTTTATCCTGCCTTATGATGACGTCAAGAAAATGAACATCTATAACGATCCATATATTTTTTTACATAAATTTTTCAATTTTACCCGAGTTGACTGAGTAAGGATCCAAGTTTGAATTTTTCTGTAAACAAGTATTGACTTTGACCATTGTAATAGTGGTAGAGCCCTTCAATCCAAATTTATGGACTAGCATTTTGCCTATATTAGAGTTACAAATTTAAGACATCGTCAGGAAAAGTTTTAAATCATTTTTCAAATCAGCTAGAAGTCTGGTGCCAACTAGACTAAAACTTATCAAAGTTATATTTATATTTTATTTCAAATTTATATAATATTATTACTTTATATGTTTTGATTAGTAAATTATTACTTTTAAGGATTCTAAACAAGGATGACTAAGGGTTTGGTAAAAAATGGGGTTTCAGTTTGATTTTGGTATTTTCTTGTGGATTCACATTGGTGTCGTTTGTCGACTTTTTCTTAGAGACTTGTCAAATTTTTTAGAAAATAAGCTTAAGGCTTCATATGTTGTTTCTGAATCACACAATTTCAATTGTAGTGGAAAAAGAGGATTTATAAGGCAGTTTATAGACTATGGTGATTTCAACAACAATCTTGGTGAAGCAGGTTTTTTAGTAGCTTAATGCAGAGAGTAGAAAATCATGTGAGGACAGTATGGAAATGAAGCATTCTATTAGCTTCTCACACAAGAAAAACATACACGATAGAAGATACAATTTATTTTCAATATAATGAACATGCATACAAAAAAATATTTAACTCATTGTCGACATTCCTTGATTGCTATACTTGTGCTTGCTAAGAGTGAAGCTTCTTCGAAGCTCATAGAATTTAAAACTTGATTGTATGCAGTTTTGAAGCTAGAAATGTGGAAATTGATTTCATTGGGCAATAGATTCTTCCATGTTTTATAGTACTCTAAATAGGATAAGAATTGTATATGGGCAAAAGTTTCAATTGCTTTGAAATTGAGGACATATTTATGAGCTTGGACTTTGTATTTCAACCCTGAGACTCAAAAGTCTATTACTATACAAATTTGGGTTCATTTTTATTTGAATTGAATTTTGTGGCACCCCTCAATTTCTGAATAATTTATCACATACATAGGAGTTCCATTTAAATTTGACTAGAACACGACATCGAGTGAATTTGGCCATTTTCTGTGCACCAACTTGAAAAATTGAAACAATTATATGTGGTCAAAGAGACAAGGCATCAAAGTAACAGGTCATGGGATACTTCTAAACTGTAGCATGCTTGAGATAAAAAGTTTTCAGCTATAGAAACCTGTCCAACAATCCGTTTGATGTCTTGGCAGAGGATAATGTAATGAATAAATATTTCATTGAAGATCAAAATATTCAGCGAGCACTTAATGAACAATTTTTGGGCTTTTGAATATAAAGTATGGAAGAATTTAATGTCACACCAATTGAAAAATTGAAGAAATCCTAGGCTGATGACTCAAAAGTTGAGGAGAGAGAAAATTTATAGCTGATTCCAACAAAGGAAATAATATGGAAGTGGAGGTCAATCTAGCCATAGTGCCTTATGAAGGCCATCTAAGGTCGTTACTTTTGGTTTTCACTTTTTTTTTTTCTTTTGATTTCTAATAGTAACAGCGATGTAGTGTCTACTATATGGATATTGGTGATAAATCTAAGGTCCATGTTTATCGTGTTTATGCAGGGGAGGCACAACAAATAATTGAAATGATATCTCATTATGGTACCAATCAACAACATTTTGTCACTTTCGTCTATTCAAGTGTCTTGCATATGGAGAAGGTTATTGTGGAGTTATTTTATTAATTTGAGAGATTCAATTACTAAACCGTGGATTATCATCATTGAATTCAATGCAATTTCGGACATGTATGAAAAAACTGGTCCGGCTCCATTGAAAATTTCATGCAAAGAATTTTGTTATGCTATTGAGGACTTTAATGTTTTTCTATTGACACGAAAGGTACATCCTATACTTGGGCTAGGAGAGCATAGAGCTTTGTATAATAAGGTTGTGACATATTACTAAGATACAATTGATTGTATTGGTTTGCCTCGACACCATTCTGATCTTAACCTTTGACTTTATTTTTGGAGTAGAAAGATAGCACATGACCCATACCTTTTTGCTTTTTTTCTATGTTGACAACATATGAGGATTTTTTTCTACTTTCAGAAAAGCTTGGTCCATGCACACTGTCAAACTCCCATACACAGGTAATCCATAAATTAAAACACATCAAGAGTCTTTAAATGTTTTGAATAAAACAGTTTTCAATAAGGTGGATTCTCAGGTTCAACAGGCTCAACTAAAGCTTCAACAGGTTTCGGAGAGAATGACTCATGTTAAGTTTACTAAGGATATTTTTAATGAATAAGTGAGGGCTCATCATGCTTTGGATATGGAGCTTAATGGAGAATATAAATGAATCTTAGCGAAAAATGCCATCTTAAGTGGCTTTAGATTTGCGATTAAAACACTGCTTACTTCTATAGGGTTTCGCAGTCACATTAGGTGATTAAGCCTTCAAAAACTCTTTGATGATCAATGATCATTTTATTTATGACAAAAAATAGATTCAAGAACATGTAACTTGTTATTTTAGGAGCTATTTTTCGATGTTGGGGGTGGTGACATTGATTTGAATATGATATGTGGCAAAATTCCTCGTGCATTTACTAATGAAGAAAATATGCAGTTGTGTGCCATTCCTTTAGGTGAAGAAATAAGAGCTATTGTGTTCTAATTGGATGGAAGCAGTGCTCCTGGGCCTGATGGGTTTTCAAAATCTATTTTTTCAACATTGTTGGGAGGTGACTGGAAAGGATGTTAATGTAGCGATGAAGTTTTTCTTTCAAAATGGTTATATTAGTTTCATGATTTTGTTGCCAAACTCGATGATGCTTTAACCATTGATAAATTATGTTCAACTACGTTGAGTAATTTTTTGTTCAAAATTATTACAAAAATTTTAGCCACTCAGTTGGCTATAATTGCAAATGATGTCGTTTCGCAAAATTAATTTAATTTTATTAGGGCTTGCAATATTCAATAATGTATTTACTGCTTTTACTTAGTTAATTTATTGGATAAGAAATGGTTTTTGGTAATGCTGCAATGAAAATTTACATTTGTATGGTGTTTGATACTTTACAATGGTCCTTTTCAGCGCAGTTTTAGAAGTTTTTAGTTTTCTTCCAAAATATTTTTAGTTGGATTTACAGCATTCTCTCCACAGATCAAATTCCATTCTTTTTAATGGTTATCCTTATGGATATTTCTCTTATTCCATGAGGGTTTTGAAAGGAGATCCTTTATCTCCTATTTTATTTGGTATTGCTGAAAATTTTTTTTTAGCATATTTATTTTGTCTAAGTTGCAATCTCAGGAGTTTTATCCTATTCCTACAACAAGAACAATTTTGGCACCATCTTAGTTTTATATGCCAACAATATTCTTTTGTCTTGTAGGGGGAATAAGTCCAATGTTTAGAAATCAAAATCAAAATCAAATTTCTCCTAGCCAAAATTGATTGATTCAAATCTCCTAGCCAAATTTCTCTTCGATTTGATTTCAAAATATTTTCTCCAAGCAATTAAAGAACATTGAATTTTCTCTAGTTTTTGCTGCAACTCTCACTCTCTTTCTCTCCTTGTAGCCAAAATTTGTAAAGTGTAGGCAATTGTGTTTTTCTCTTCAATATTAAGGAGTATATATAGAGGTAGAGTGCTGGAAAATACCTTGGAGTGCAAGTAAAAACCCTAGGAAATATTTCTTAAATTTACCCCTAATCCTATAAGGAAATTGGAAGATATCCTACTTCAATTATTCAATAATTCAATTAATATCAAAAAGAAAATATCCTCCAAATATTTATCAAGGTGACCGACCATGTAGGGGGTTAAAGGGTGCCTCTTTTAAGAATTTAGGAAAAGATAAAATGTGACTTATGATGTAAGATTAGTTTCATAATCACTTTTCTATTGCAAATTAATACTCCTAATCAAAATAGAATTATATTGTAAGACTTTCCAAGTGGCATATGATGTGCAAATAATAAAATATATGGCTGGATTTGATGATGTGGCAATCTCAAGCATGAATTTTAGGTGGCATCCTTGTTGGCCTATACACATTCTTATTTATCTCTTATGTTCATTAGTCAGACTCAAAGCACTTTTTGGTGATAAAATGAACTTTGAATTTACTGATTCCAATTAATTTGAGATCTATTTCTTATCTTTCAAGGTATATATGATATGCATGATTCCAACATTGGCAAGACATTAAAATCTTAAATTTTCCACAGGAGTGCAAGTCTATCCCAAATGCAGAATTGTTCAACTTAAAAGATAAATTGGTATTGATTGGATGAACCACATGCAATGAAATTTTGTAGGATTGATTCTTGATGAGTTGAGAAACATTTGCAACTAGAATTACACAAAAATCCATCTTGTATCTCTAACTATGCTCAAAATAGTAGTGATTGCGAAGACAACTTGGCATTTTCCAAATTTTCTATTCTTTCTCTTAAAAATAGAAAAATAGAACAAATCGATATTTTTTTATTAACAATTAAATCAAATTTAACAGATATCAAGTATAAAATATAGTATACAAATATTAACATTTTAGGCCTATCTTTAGTTTATTATCTTACATTTAAAAAAAAATATCATCTTATTGGGGAAAAAATCCCTAATCAGCCAAAAATAAAAATAAAAAGAAATGAAAGAAGAAAGGAGCAACAGAAAAACCCATGTGCAATAAGAAAACATGGAACATTCCCATTTTCCAGGTTATTTTTGGAAACTCAGTACCCCTTATTTTCTCTGTTACTTTTTTTTGCTCCAGTCAATTTCAAGTAAATGCAAGCTTTCTTCTCTGCATGTGCTTGTTTATTTAACTGGTTGTGTTTACAATGAAAATGAAGTGTTTCATATATTGGTTTCATGGGTTTCGAGTTTCTCATTTATTGTGGGTACTGATGGGCATTAAATTTGTAGAAATTAATACAGTTACACTAAATTGATGCATGAATATTTTTGCATGTTGTTATAAGATTGTTTTGGTAGTTGTTTGTGTGATTTACTGGGTAAAATACCATTCAAAAACGGTAAAAAAGGCCAAAATTGTGTGTTTTACATTTTGAACTAGGTTTGTAATTCTAGGGCTTTTACCTCAACTTGCCCTTGCACTTTGTAGGAAATAAAAGGACGAAGCCAACGAGATCGGTTTGGCTAGAACCGTGAGATTTTGACAAGTTGTGCAACTGGGTGTGTGATTGATTAAGTGGGGACAGGACGACTCCCACCCCGACTTAAATAAGAAAACAATCTAAACGACGTTGTTTTGCTAACGTCAGCGCCAACTTCATCAAACAAAGTGGAAGAAGAGCTAGCAATTTAGATCGTGACATGACCATACGACTCGAAAACGATACATAATTAGCATATTTTGATTTAGCATAAATTGGTTCAGTTCAAAATCGAGTTGACCCGTTCAATACAATTAATAAACGTGTCATTTTCGGGTCAACCAGCTCAACCCTATATTAACCCGTTTGAATAATTGTGTTAAACGGGTCAACCCGACACGTTTATAACTCATTTAAATTAGATATATTAAAAATTATAAATATATATTTATAAAAAAGTAAAACGAAAAAATATCATATAAACAAGAAAAGTAACAATCCCTGTCTTATTCTTCTTTTCTTCTCCTATGCCTCCAGCCTCGCTCAAATCTATGTAAAAATATCATCCATTGTTCCTCACTCATCTTCCTCGCTCAAATTTTTATCAAAATCTTTTGATAAAGCTCAGCCAGAAACAAACTCAACTAGAAAACGAAGCAAAAGTGTCATAAACTCGGCTAGGAAGCAAATCAAAGTGATAACAACAATGTGAGAAGTTAGATTTCTCATCGCTCTTTCTATCTAGCTTAAATCTTGATTTTGCTTGTTTATTTTTTTGGTCAGTGTTAGGGTAGTTTAGTCTTTACTCATACAGTTTTATAATGCCAACTCAGCATCCTTATCAGATGAGTTGTTAAAGTTTAACTAACACGATTGTTAAGCTTGAGATAGAAAGCCAGTTAGTTCTGGTTAAGTAACTCAGGTATATAAACCTTTGAGCATTATCTGTCAATGTAACACAAAAACACAATTAATCAAAACATTTTCATTCTTTTCAATCTTTCTTTCTTTCTCTAGAAGTTTCCGCTATCTACTTTTCTCATAGTCAGGTTGTTTTAAATTTTTTATAAATAATTTTCTGGGTCATCCCAACCTTTGGGTCCTAAATACAGTAATTTTTCTCATTCTATGTGTTCGTAATTCAATAGGAGATTGCATTCCATGATTAAACTATCTGAAGTTTGGAATCTGCCACAAGATATCAAATTCTCCTGAACTATATTTATTTCTCTCATTGATTTGAAATTTATGATATGCAATAATAAAATCGATTAAAATTTATTGAATAATCTCTCTGTATTTATAGAGATCAAGACACCTTTCCTTCTAGTTGCATCTCCATGGGATGGTGCTGCATTTACGCAAAAACGCATACGCATCTTTTTGGGAAGCAAACGTAGTTTAATTGGTTTTTATATTTTTTTTTTGTTTTTTAATATCCATGTTAAAATGACCCTAAATAAAAGTAATAAAAAATAGAAATAAATAAAATATATATTTTTGACTTTTAAGTATAATACGCAATGTGAAATATGTTATTAATTTGGTTATCATAATATGTTATCAAGAAGGATGGACCCCGGCCCTTGGGAATAGTTTTTACTATAATTAAAGCAATATTAATAATGGAGAGAGAAGACGAAATCAATAGATTTATACAACTTTTGCTTGAGAATATTATGTCTTCAAAAGCTTAAATTAATTATTAAATTATGAAATTGTTGAATTGAATGGATGGATCAATCAGCGAATAAACCTGAGTGAAAGTAAAATTCTCATATAGAAATCTGAAATTTTATGTGTGCACAATCTCATACAAGTGACGCCTGGACATCGTGAAAGCACCGCCATTTGGAATTGGATGGATAAGATCACTCACGCTCAGCAAACAACTCTGTGAAATGACTCTGATTAGCTGGCAATCAATTAGTGATGCATATTTGTTCATCCTAGTGCAAGTATTTAATTCGAAATTGTATGTCTGAATTATGCAAGCTTCATATTGCATGCACATTTTGTTGCTTAGCTGGCTACCTGTTTAATTCTCCAATTGGTCCTGCATATTTGTGGCCCGACCGAGTTATCGTTCAATAATGATGTCATTTTACCAAACATTATAAGAAATTATGGGACACAAAGCCCCCTTGATGGTTTTGGCAACGCTATCAGTTCAGTACTCCTCTCGTGCAAATAACACGATTAAAAATTTTGTAACTGTAGGTGTTTGAAAACATACCACCGAGTGATAAGCTATTTTTAACTGATTTTGGATCAAAATCATTTTTAACAAATTATTCCAACATTTTTAGAAATAGTTTTTGACTTTCTAAAATGCATGTCAAACAAGGCCTGGCTTGTTTCATTTGGGTATAATTATATTCAAATCAATTAAATAATGCATATCAGTAAAAATTATATTGCATGTGAATGAATTAAAATTATATGTTACTACTGTAAAAAAAAAAATATATATATATATATATATCTTTTAAAAGTTAAAATTATATTTAGTTCTTGTTAACTGAACATATTTATATTGTCCAGTTAATATGTACTGAACAACCTAATTTCGATTCATATATATTGAGCTATTTTATTTTATCTCAACTTAACAAAGTAATATCCTTCCAGGCTCCATCCTTAATCAAATTTAATTGCAAATTTTTATTTTACTAATTGTTTTTAAGGTTTGAATATTATTTTTTTTAATAAACATTCTCCATCAAATATAATTATATCTAAAACATTGATGGGATGCAATTTATATATATTTCATAGACCTTAAAACTTTATTTGAACATGTTTTATTCACTTAAAATTGATTAATTTGTATTTTTCTATGTTTTAGGTGGATTTGAGCTTAAAGAGATGAAAAATGAAAAAATAGTGGCAAAATCGTAATTAAAAAAAATGAAGAAGCAGTGGCAAAACCGTAATTACGTGGACATTGGTAGCAAGATAGTGCAGCCCAGGCTGCTGGCCAGGCGCCTAGATGGGTGCAAATTTGAGCGTTTAGGCTCATTTTTTATCAGTTTTAGCCCTAGATTTTAGTATAAATATGTTTTATGATTGTTGTAAAGAGGATAGCTGTTTTTAGAACAAAACCAACAAAGAATTGAGATTTCTAATAATTATGAGTAGCTAAATCTCTCTCTTGGGTAAGAGTATCGTTCATTGCTAAAGTATAAGGTGTGAGACTTGGTTTATAAGTTTTAATTCAATTTTAATTATTCAATTTGTGTTCTTCTAATTTATTTGTTTATTATTCAATTCTCTTTTGATTATAATTTGGATCCGTTATAATTATTTGTGGAATTGGTATTTGCTAATTAGGAATTCAATCGTATTGAATATTCTATGTTTAGTAGCACTTTGATTTTAATAATTGCATGCTAAGCTTTTGTTAATTTTTTAGGAGAATGCATAATAGATTAAAGTTTTACAACATTTGTAGGACTTGTTTATTGTTGGTTGCTATTGTTCTTAATGCTGTTTTGATTTGATTTAGATCACGTTGGTTTAAATATTTCAGAATTAGGATTAATTTACGATCGTATCTGAATTAATTAATTGTGAGAGTTAGAATAAAATTGGTTGTGCTATTTTTATTCAATCCAACATTGAATGATTATTTTTGGATATATTTTTGTCTGTGATCACATGTTCTTTAGTAATTGAAGATACTCTGACCCAAGGTTTTCTCTAATTAATAATTTTAAATTGCCTTCCTTAATATTTGAATTGCCAACATAAAATCCCTCTTTTGTCTTTTTAATTTTGCTCTAATTGGAATAGAAATAGTTTGATCATTAGTCTCTGTGGAATCGATCTGAACTTGCCGCTACTACGGTAGTGTTTAAATTCAGTAATTAATTTTGGTGTTTACGACATGCATCAAATATTTATTGAAATTTATGAATAAATTCTACTCTATTTGGATAGATTATTTTTGCTATAAGAAAATAATTTAGTTTTAAATATAAAAAAAAAGTATGTTTAGTTCTCATTTTCCTTAAAGGTGAGCTTGATGGCTAAATACATGGGAGGAGAAAGACTTGGTCTGGAAGAAGTTGGCTGAAAGGGTGTTATGTGAGCAACGGGCTCGGCTTGAGAGGAAATATGGGCAAAAGTCTTGTGAGCTCTGGCTGAGAGAAGGCATAAGAATACTAAGTTATTCCAAACTAGTACCATTTTTAGATGAAGAAGAAATTTCATCGGTGTTATTAATAACATGAAATAGTGGGTGCATGAAGAAAAGGAGATTGGAGACTACTTCAACCTATAATTCAATTCCCTCTATAACGCGAATTTGCCGGATTTACCAACAGACTCTCTGATTAGCAGTCAAATATCTGAGAGGGAAAATCAGGGGCTCATGGTTATACCTTTTCTAGAGGAAATTCAGCTGTGTGTTTGGAGCCTCTATCCATCAAAGCCTTCAGGTCCACACGGTTACCTTGGAGTTTTCTATAGAAAATAATGGAACATTGTTTAACATCAACTTAAAAAGTATGTCTAGGTCTTGAACATGAAGGGTTACTAGAGGTATTAACTTAACATTTATAATTCTAATTCTCAAAGTCAAACAAGCCCCAAAATTTCAATCATTATAGGCCCATAAGCCTGTGTAATTTCACTTACAAGGTAATGGGGAAAATCGATCATTATGACAAGGCTGTGTAGGGTTATCTTGAAATTGATTTCCCTAAACCAAGGAGCTTTTGTTGAAGGTGAATGGATAAAGAGAATTTGGTGATCGCTCATGAGTTGGTGAATAGAGCTAAGAAGCATAAAAGAAGGAATGGCTTGATGCTATTGAAGATGGACATGAAAAAAAAAAAAAAAACTTATAATAGGATGGAATGGTGCTTTCTTGACAAGATTTTAAAGGCTTCAGGATTCTCTGAGGAGTTTCATGCCTGATTTTAATTTTAAATGGTAGCAACTATGGTGTCATTGAACCTCAATGAGGCCTCATACAAGGGGATCCTCTATCCCTCTATATGTTTTTTGGTGTTAAGATCTTCTATAGGCTTTTAAATAGAGATAAGAAGGGAAGGATGAATTGGATCAAAGTTAGCAGATAGGCTCCCTCGGTTTATGCAGAGATGTCGTTAACAGGGTGTTGAAGTTCTATTGTAATTAGTATGGTCATAAAACTAGCCCTGAAAAGTCGCAAATTCTGTTATCTCCATTTATGAATTGGGAAATTGAAGAAAATTTTAAAATTGAAACTGGGTTTCAAAGGGCTTGGATCTAAGGCCATTTATCTAGGGAAAAAACTAGTGATATGAAGGAATAAAATTATACATTTTGGAAGGTTGAGGGAACGTGCTTAAGCTAGGTTGGAAGGCTGGCAAAATCAACTTTTAAGGTTATTCTAATAAAATATATTTTACAAGCTATACCTTCATATACCATGTTTACTTTTGTGTGCCTTTGAATGTATGTGAGGATATGGATAAGTTAGCAAGGGACTTATTGTGAGGTGTTAAGGTTGGTAAATTCATATATGGTGTTATAAAAAATGGAGCCTCATATTCTAACCTAAAAACCATGGACGGTTGGGTATTAGGAGGTTTAAGGATATAGACATAGCGTTGCTTGCAAAGCTCAGATTGGAAAAATGCTTTAAAGAAGTGCTTTTATTACAAAAGTTGTTGTAAGACACGTTAACCATTCAAAATGGTTTCAAAATGGTTATATTAGTTTCATGATTTTGTTTCCCACATTTGAAGATGTGTTAACTGTTGATAATTTCCGTCCAACTATGTTGAGTAATCTTTTATTCAAAATTATTACAAAAAATTTAGCCAATTAGTTGGCTATAATTGCAAATCGTGTGGTTTTGCAAAATCAATTTCTTTTTATTAGGGGTTGCAATATTCATAACTGTATTTACTGCTTTCAATTATGTTAATTTGTTGGATAAAAAATGGTTTAGTGGTAATGCTGCAATGAAAATCGACATTTGTATTGTGTTTATACGTTACGATGGTCTTTTCTTAGCGCAGTTTTAGAAGCTTTTAGTTTTTTTGCAAAATTATGTAGTTGGATTTACAACATTCTTTCCACAGCTCAGATTCCATTATTTTTCATGGTTTTCTGTATGGTTATTTCTCTTATTCTGCGAGGGTTGCGCAGGGAGATCATTTATCTCCTACTTTATTTGGTATTGCTGAGGATTTTTTTAGCATATTTATTTTGTGTAAGTTGCAATCTCTGGAGTTTTATCTTATTCCTGCAACATGGACAATTTTGGTACCTTCCCAGTTTTCATATGCCGATGATAGTCTTTTGTCTTGTTGGGGTAATAAGTCCAATGTTTTGAAATCAAAATCAAATTTCTCCTAGCCAAAATTGATTGATACAAATCTTCTAGCCAAATTTCTCCTTGATTTGATTTCAAATACTATCTCCAAGCAATCGAAGAACATTGAATCTTCTTTAACTTTCACCACAACTCTCACTCTCTTTGTCTCCTTGTAGCCGAAAATTGTAAAGTGTAAGCAATTTTGTTTTTCTCTTCAATATTAAGGTGTATATATAGATGTAGGGTACTGGAAAATACTTTGGAGAGCAAGTTAAAACCCTAGGAAATATTTCTTAATTTACCCCTAATTCTATAAGGAAATTGGAAGATATCCTACTTCAGTTATTCAATAATTAAAGTAATACCACAAAGTAAAAATCCTCCCAATATTTATGAAGGTGATCATGTAAGGGGGTTTAAAGGATGATATATACCTTCAATTGTAGGTTACCTCATTTAAGAATTTGGGAAAAGATAAAATGTAACTACATCAAAATTAACCTTTTACACCATTATTTTACGGCGTTCTATTTGTGCATGCCGTAAAAAATTATTATTTACGGCATTCTCAGTATGTATGCAATAAATTATAAATTATTTACATTTTTAATAGCACATATAATGTGCATGTCGTAAAAAATAGATATTAAGGCAAATTTTTATTAACCTGCCGTAAATTAGACTTTCTATTTTTTAGGCGGTGAAATTATTTTCCGCCTAATATACAAGCTAGTTTACCAAAGAAAAAACACTGCGCAAGAACCCACGTTTTCGTCTTTCATTCTCCAAAGAAAAAACACTGCACATCTTCCTTCTCTGCTCATCACCAAAGAAAAAATACTGTGTAAGAACCATTACTCTTCTCTTTTGTATTTTTTTCTGTTTATTTTCTTGTTTAGATTGCTCCCTCTCTCTCTCTTTTCTATCTCAGATCCATTTTTTTCCCACATCATTGGTTTTTTCCGTCTCTTAAGTTTTTCTTTTTTTCCCTTTTCCTATCATTGGATCGGCATCATCAATTTACCCTTGTGCTCTTCAATTTATAGGTTTGCACTTATTGTATTTTTAATTTTGTTTTTCCTCTGCGATTTTGGTTTTTATATGATAGTTTTTTTCCCACATCACTGGAATTTTCATCTCTAAGTTTTTATTTTTTCAATGACTGGGTCGGCATCTGCAATATTTTTCTCATGCGTGAAGTTCAATTTACAAGTTTGTTCTCCCTCTTTTTGGTATCTTTTTGGGTCGACATGTGTTACTAATTTTACTCTCATGCGTGATGTTTTTTGATTCTTTTACAAATTAGCTTCTATTTTTTGAAAAGCGAGTATAACTTTGTTACTAGACTTGTGCAAATTTTAAAAGCAATATTATCAATTTTGTTACTAGACTTGTGTAAATGTTTTAAGCATTATTATCAATTAAGTTTTTGGCTTAATATGTCTTGTGTGCATTGAGTAGATAATAGGATCAAATTAGGCTTAATATGTCTGATACTATGTGTAGTTATAATATACCTCTAATTTAGAGAAGTATATATGCATACGGCATCAAGTTTTTAAGATATGGGATTTTGTTCCTACCATTAATTAAAAGTGGAGTGGAATTCAAAAAATTAGCATCCACAAATTTTGACATCTTAATTTAATCCTACAGTGACAAATTTTGGCATCCATAAATATCCATGCACTCTGTACAGCCAATTAAATCTACTCACAAAAACAAAGCAAAACCATTTATGGCCTTTTTCTTTGTCTTTTGTTTAGACTCTTGGCTCTTTCTTGGTGTTTTCTTTTGCTCCTTTTGCATGTTTATGCATTTGGGTTTATTGGTTTCCAAAATGCAGAGTACTCTAATGATAAATTATCCAGAAACTCTCTTGGCTCTTAAGCCTTATTCAAAATCAACTTTTGAGGACCATAACAAATTCAATCTGCTATCAACACAATCAATTTAGTCTATCTTTTACTTTAGGAAATTACACAACTTTAGTAGTAGAAAAATGAATGTCAACTGTCATAGTCTATCATTTATTATCTTTCTAACTTTATATGCAAGATCTAGTATTTTTTACTATAAGAAATTTTGAGTATCTCAATTGTGCAACAAATCAATGTGGTACTATCATGCGCTTTTAGTTATTTTTTTTTTATTTCTTATAGATCTTATATATATGATGAAAAATAAATGAGTTTTGTTGGTTAATTATTGACTCAGAACTTATATTAGAGTAATAACTAAGCATGCATATCTAACTATGATTGAGTTGATTTTGTCTATTGAGTGGCATTTTACTTAAATTGAAGCAAACCAGTTTAGAAGTGTTGAATCACCACTGATCCTAAAAGGATAAGCTAATAGAAGGTGGGTCATCATCTCTTTTATATTTTATCTCTAATACTCTCCCTCACATGTAGACCCATTTGGTTCATTACATGTGCATTTGTTTGGCCTCTTTTGGGCCCTCACACATATTTTTATTTTTGGGTGAAGCTATTGAGTTTTGAACCTATGACCACTAGGCCTTTTGGCTATGATACCATGTTGAATTACCACTTTTTCTAAAAGCTTAAGTTAATAGAAGGTGGGTCATCATCTCTTTTATATTTTATCTCTAATAAGAAGAAACCGTATATATCAAGCTCTATTTGTTGTTGCTTAGTTATTCACATATATAGTAGTTATTGTAATATGTATATATATATATAATATTCCCATTCATGGTTTTTAAGGTTAGTTCTTGATCTCTTTTTGCTTTCTCAATTCTGTAGTGTATGGGAGGCTGAAATATGGGAGAGATGGTGATTATGGTGGCTACTCAAGTGATTGCTACTGTGGGCAATTGTTTTATGGCTTAAAGAGCTCTTATATTGTATGTCTACTTCTATAGCTCTCTTGGTTATTAACTTATGCTTTGTCTTTGTTCTTTAATTTATTAGCTAATGGATTAAGCTACTAATTTGATAATTCACTATTACTATTTATGTTTGACTCTTTGAATATTTGATACTTAGTTATTGAACTATGTCTACAAATCTATTTGTGTAAATGTTTGGCTGCCCTATGTTTTAACAATCACTGTTTTCCAAAAGACCTACTGTCCAATAATCTTTGGAATTAAAANCTTTAATTTATTAGCTAATGGATTAAGCTACTAATTTGATAATTCACTATTACTATTTATGTTTGACTCTTTGAATATTTGATACTTAGTTATTGAACTATGTCTACAATCTATTTGTGTAAATGTTTGGCTGCCCTATGTTTTAACAATCACTGTTTTCTAAAAGACCTACTGTCCAATAATCTTTGGAATTAAAATTGATATCTTCAATTATCATTTGCATCCTTCCCTAAGTCTCACCCTATTACTGTCTTTTGAATTTTTCTAACCTAATTTGTACTTGAATTTGTTCTACACTTGGCTCATTTTAGATGGCACCAATATCTTGTTTCATTGTTTAAAAAAAGTTAAGAAAATTTAGAAATGCAAGAAATTTAGAAAGGTTTTAAAATGTATAGCGAAAAAAGAGGAAAAATCATCATTTTATATTTAGATATAATATTTGTGGAGTATGAGTGAACAATTAGAATGAAGTGATGAGCCAATTAATAAAATTATAAGTTATATAACACATCATCATTACACATCATTTTCTAAACGTCTTAGTGCCTATAGCACTACTGTTATCTTGTATGAGTATAGTAATTCTAAGTAGAGTCATTATATAGTTTAGTAACAAAGATGTTGTCACTAAACTCTATAGAATCAAATTTGTTTGAAACTAAAGACTGAGTAACTAGTATTGTATTGGCTCTTTGAAAGGGAAAACAAACTTAGATATTGACATTGCAGGACTGTGGACTACAACCTTTTTAAGTTACATTTTCCAATAAGCTGCAATTATTCTAATATATATAATAAACTTAGTACAATTTTGGTTTTCTTGCTTATTCTTTGGTTTAATTGCTGTACTCTTTGGGAAGGGTTGCCAATTTGCCAAATGAAATATAAAAAGTTATTTGTTTTTTTGTCTTTGCAATATCTGGATTATTATTCAAGAAATTAAGGTAGGGTAGTTGAAGCTGAGATTTTGTAATGGACCCCAAAAGTAAGTTACAAATTTTATTTGAGAATATAGTCACAAAGAAAACCAAAATGACTCTTAATGTCCGAATAGAAGACGATTATATGAATGCTCAATGCACAAATCAAAGCTTAATTTAGTAATTCTTCTGTGTAACAGTATGACAAAAAAATCATAGCAAACACATTAAGAAAGGATGTTAAAACTTAACCATGACACAAGTTGTGGTTCGAAATAGGACTTGAGCAGAGAAACTCTACCATCACCATTATCTTGTTTTCTTTATTGTTTCAATGGTACAATGACTTAGATTCAAATTAACTTATACATTATGGCTGCAATATGAGGATCTATTTCTATATGTATCTATCTAGTATCTCCCATCTTCTTCATAATACTTGTCCACTTTTACATACTTTTTTCTTTCTGACTAATTTCAAGGATTCTATTCAATCCACTAATAAAATGATTCATATTTCCTTCTTAAAGATGTATTAGGAAGTACAATTGCATGGCCAATCAAATATATCAAAATGATTTGTTGAAGGTATTTCTTACTTTTATTTTTATTAATTATGAAGTTGACTCTTTGCTAGATTATAGATGGTCATATTAATTATATTTATTGCATTTTTTACAGGCCGCCAACTCATTCTCTAAAGTTCAAGCATGCATATTATATATTTTTGAGATGTGAAGCAAGCTTGATATGTATTTTTAGGAGTAGTTTTTGGTAGGAACTATATTGAATAGACTATGGTTATTGTAGTTAAATTAGATAAACTTTTTACTATTTTACAAATTTTTGAACTACATTGGATCCTTTTGTTGATTATTAAAATTTATTAATGAAAAAAAATTGATAGATGGATTATCTTTGTGCATTACCCATATTAATGTTAATGGGATTATTAATTATGAAATTTGTCTTTTATTTTATAAGTTATTAAAATTTATGTATCCAACACATTAAATAAATAAATAAATGAAAAAAAAAAAGAGGAATACAAAATTATTCCAACATTTTATTAAAAGAATAAATATTGTTAATGGCTTCAAATGCAAGTTGTGAAAGGTATAAAATCAAACTATTAATGGCATACAAAGTATGCCTTAAATGTTTATTTATTTACGGCATGCAAACATATGCCATAGAAAATGATATTCATTTATTTCACTTCCACTTTTACAGCATGAATTATCTGCCGTAAAAGTATATTTATTTACAACAAACAAATGTAAGCCATAACGAATGTTTTTACGGCATGTTTTAAATGTTTTTAAGGCAGATAATGAATGCCGTAAAAAATGAAGACTTTTTATGGCAAGGCTTTATATGTATGCCGTAAAGTACTTTAATGGCGCACAAAGCATACTGTAAAAAGTAACTTTTGTTGTAGTCGACCTAAGATTTAAGATTACTTTTATAATCTCTTTTCTCTTGAAAATTAATACTCCTAATCAATATAGAATTATATTATAAGGCTTTCTAAGTTTCATGCGATGTGCTAATAATAAAATATTTGGCTACATTCGATGATGTGGCAATCCCATACGTGAATTTTAGGTGGCATTCTAGTTGGCAAATACATGTTTCTTATTTATCTCTTGTGTTCGTTAGTCAAACTCAAAGAACCTTTTGGATGATAAATGAACTTTGTTTTCAATTGGAAATGTTAGGTGTATGTCTTATCTTTCTAGGCATATATGATATGCATGATTCCAACTTTGGTAAGACATTAAAATCTCAAATTTCCCACAAGAACGCAAGTCTTTTGCAAATGCATAATTGTCCAACTTAAAAGATAAATTAGTACTGATTGGCTAATCCACATGCAATAAAATTTTTTAGGATTGATTTTTAATAAGTTAAGAAATATCAGCAACTAGAATTACACAAAAATCCATGTTGTATCCCTAATTATCCTCAAAACAATACTGCTTGACAACGCCACTCAAAATTGGATAAATTCTAAATACTCAGTCATAAAATGCGAATTACATATCAAAATGAAGCCTGAAGAGAGCAGAATACAACCATGAATTTAGCTTGTCCAACCGCCGTCGGTGGTGGTCGGAAAATGGCCGGAAAGTTGCAGCCGAACACTCCAAATTCGCCCCACTTACACGAATGGGATTTAGGACGAACGGGTGCCGGAATCGGACTCACGGGGTCCAAAAGAGGGGGAATAGACAAACCCCACAACCCAAAACCGCCGGAATCCGGCGACCGGAGGGAAAACCAGGTCGCTGGTTTCTTCGAGTTTTCCCGCAACTTGCGGGGTTTCACGGCCACATCTCGAAGGGAAAGGGTGGAAGGCAACGTGGGCAAGCTTTTCCTAGCGATGGGCTGGCCGATTTCCCGCCGGAGGCCGGCGATCGCCAACAACAAGCAAACTGGGTTTCTCTCGTTTTCCCTGCCACCGAGGCATTTACAGGAGTGGTCACCGGCTTGGTTGAGGAGGGGAGACCGCCGGTTCCCAGTTCCGTGTAATTTCCGGCCCGATCTGGCCGGAAATTGGCCGCTTCCAGCGAAGAAAGGGAGGCACGGTGGGGGGTGAGGTGCTGCGTGTGGGGACATCGGGGAAGATGGGGTGGCCGAATTCCAAAAATTTCTAGAATTAAAAAAAAAAACCAGGCAAGGGCAGTTTCGTAATTTCTCTCTTTTAAGTCCAGCCCAACAAAATTACCAAAATGCCGCTCACACTGTTTTAACCATAACTTCTCGGAATCAAGCGTGCTACTAGTCTACGAACTCGTATTACCTAGCTCTACGCAATGGTATCACAGTCAAAATAAAACTAAAACCACAGAAAAAGAACTCCGGGCCCACTTACGGTCAAAGTTGGTCAAATTTGAGAATTTTTTAATCTTTTCCCGGGACGGGGGTGTTACAATGCAACAGGGTGTGTGATTGATTCAGTGGAGACGGGTCGACACCGGACTTAAAGAAGGAAACAACCTAAACGACGTTGTTTTGCTAACGTTAGCATCAATTTCAATAAACACATGGAAGTAGAGCTGGCAATTTAGGTCATGACACGACCACACGACTCGGAAAAAAAAAAAAAAAAAAGTTAGCGGATTTTGGTTTAGCATAAACCGGTTTAGATCAAAATCGAGTTGACCCGTATAATACAATTATTAAATGTTTCATTTTCATGCCAATCTGCACAACCTGAAATTAACCTGACACGATTATTAATCGTGTTAAACGGATTAACCTAAAAGGTTTATAGCCCATTTAAATTAGATATATTAAAAATTAAAAATATATAATTATAAAAAATTATAACCAAATAGATCAGATAAACAAAATAAAAAGTAACAAACCCAGTTTATTCTTCTTTTCTTCTCCCACGCCACCTGCCTCCATCTTCCATTGCTCGAATCTTTAGTAAAAAGCTCATCCATTGCTCTTTAACTCATCCATCATTTCTCACTCATCTTCCGCACTCAAATCTTTATCAAAATCTTTTGTAAAGCTTAGCCAGAATCGAACTCAGCTAGAAAAGGAAGCAAAAGTAGCACAAACTCGACTAGGAAACAAATCAAAATGATTCCGACTATTTGAAATGTTAGATTTCTCATCGCTCTTTCTTTTCTAGCTTTTCGTAGATCTTGACTTTTCTTGTTTATATTTTTGCTCGAGTTGTTTTTAAATTTTTATAAACAATTTTCTGGGTCATTCCAGCATTTGAGTCCCTCTCTTTTAACCAAATCAATAATGTCCTTGACAACTTCATCAACTTTGTTAGAGAGGGAATGGTTTCCATGTTCAATTTAGAATTTCTCTACTTCACAATGCTCTACATCGTCTATATGAGTTCAAAAAATACCAAAAAGATCATTTTCGTTACTCCATTTGTATTATTTCTATGTGTGTGTGTATATATGTATATCTAAAAAAAAGGAGTCAAATGATTATTGATTCTTGCACATGAATAGACACACACAAAGGAAATGCATGTTTTGTGGTTAAAGCATATTAAAAAAGACTAGCCATCAACAGGAAAGGTAATTAAATAACAGGAAAATCATCTTCTTTAAAATAGATTGAGTAGAGTTGTTATTCCTTACCTATCAACCAATGGTTTTTTGTCAACATACTCATCACTCATGGAATAGATAACCTGAAGAAAATACATGATACTGTCATTAATCATTTATGATGGAGAAGAAATGAAATTGTTTTCCCAACAATTTTCTTCATGAATTGAATATTGAAATGTGACTGTTAAAGAAACAAGATTTTTTTTTGGATAGAAAACTTTACTTTATTTAAGGGATAAGCTTTAGTAGTATGTAAATATGACGTGCTGCATATACAAACATTTCTTCTATATATATTTTTTTAATATGCATGTAAACATGAATGGGATCTCGAGAGATCTTGAATCTAATATTATCCAGGAGGTGCCAATTAATTTAGAAGATACAAGTGAGAAGGGAGGAGGAACTTCAAGTGACCATAAAAAGCATAAAAAGAAGGCTTACCTCACAGGTTTGGTCTACTTTTAACATGTTTCCAAAGTGTTGATAATAAATAAAGATGCAAATGCAAAAAATTGTGGATCAATTTATCTATGTGATAGTAAATATGACACTTGTAATTTACGATGTCATATACAAAGTTGTGTGAGAAGAAGTACTTGAGATACATGCCAATTAATAATATCTCATGATAAAAGAAGTATGCCATTGAATTCGACTAGGTTTGAGTTTGAGCATTTTCTAGAATTGATAGTTTCTTCTATTATCATGCATGATTTGCCTTCCCAATTTGTTGAGTATGCTGGAATTAAAACTATATTTGAATATTTACATTCAGATATAAAACTTGTGTCTAGAAATAATGTGTAGTCAAATATTATTAAGATGTATGTGAGAGAAAAGCAAGATTAAAATTAAGGTTAGAAATAATTCCTGGTAGAATTTGTTTAACATCCGATTTATGGACTTCTGCAACTATTGATGGATATATTTGTTTGATTGGTCATTATATTGACCAAGATTGGGTCTTGCCAAAAAGAATACTAGATTTTTCTCATATGCCACCACTACACACTAGTGTAGCATAATGTGAGAAGATATATTATGTGTTATGTGAATGGGATATTGAAAATTATGTATTTTCTTTGACTTTATAAAATGCTTCTTCAAAAGATGAAAGTGTTGATATGTTGATTACTCAATTGAATGTAAAGGAAGCAATTAGTGGTAACAATGAGTTTTTTTCACATTTGATGTTGTGCTCATATCATCAACTTGGTAGTGCAAATGGGTTTGAAAGATACTGATGATGTGGTTCATAAAGTTCAGAAAAGCATTAAATATGTGAAAGGGTCACAAATTAGAAAGCAAAAGTTTTTGGAATATGTTAAGATGGTGTCTATGGATTCTAAGAGAGATTTGAGACAAGATGTGCCTACAAGGTGAAACTCTACATATTTAATGCTTCAAAGTGCATTGTCTTATCATCATGCTTTTCGTCACTTAAATTAAGTGAGTCAAAGTTTGAATAGGAAAAGATTAAAAAAATAAGTGAATTGTTGAAGTTGTTTTATGATGTTACTTGTATCTTTTCTAGGACTAATTATCCCACTGCAAATTTGTATTTTCTCTCTATCGTTATATGCTATGAAACATTGAAAAAGATTGCAGAAATTGAGAATGAATACTTGAGAGACATGAGAAATCGAATGATAATGAAATTTGAGAAGTGTTGGTCATAGTTCTCTTTGATATTAGCTATTGCGGTGGTAGTAGATCCTCACTACAAGCTTCATTTAGTTGATTGGTGTTACCAAATGATTTATGGAGTTAGTAACTATATTGAGTTCTTGCATGTTAAAGATAAATTGTAACCAAAAGTTCATCTTATCCTCATCATCCAAACTTTCGCTTCAAGAGGACAATGGAAGACGATGATACTAGCGTGTTAAAGGTAAAAAATTCTTAACCTCATTCTTTGGTAGATTTTTAAGTTTATATATTAAATTTTGCTTATCAAATGCTTAAAGTTTATTAATTTTTTATTTTTTTGTGAAAGTTTATTTATCTATTTATATTTTTGATAAAATAGAATTTCAATAATTGTGAAGATGAGTTTAGTGGACAAGCAAAAAATCAAAACTAAAATTTTATTTAGAAGAGCCAAGGATGGACATAAAATGTTAATTTAAATGTTCTTGACTATTGAAAAGTAAATCAAGTACAATATCCTGAACTTTTTCAATGGGTTGTGATATTTTGAGTATTCCTATATCTATTGTGTCTATTGTGGCATCATAATCTGCATTTAATAGGTACACGTGGAACGAATGTTGGACCAATTTTGTAGGTCATTTAAACCAAGCACAATTAAGGCAATTATTTGTACTAGAGATGGGTTGTTTAGAGACAAGGTAATTGTCTTTATTAACATATTTCTTTTATTCCATTTGTTAATATGTATGATTTTAATTGCAATTTGATTCCTAGTTTTAATGTCATGCTAGGAGATTTTCAAGAACAATTAGAGGAACTCATAGAAGATTTTATGAGTTGTGATATTGATAATAATGGAGCTTCAACTCAATGCTCTAATGCTAAAAATTAAAGTATTACATATTTTTTCTTTTATATTTATTTATGAAACTTTGAAGCTCAATTATCTAACTTTTTTTTCTTTTTATCAAGCTAAACCAAGTCCAACAAAACAAGGAAACAATCCAATATGACATCTTTGAATTAGTTTTGGAGTTTGGAGATGGAAGACCTTTGAGTTGGAAGCATTGTTATTACTGTTCATTGTGTATTGTCATGGTTAATTGTATTGAGATTTATTACTATGTTTTATTTTTTAATGAATGATCTAATATTATGGTTTAGTAATTGTAGTGTTTATGAATTATTATTGTGATTTTATAATTGTAGTGTTTAAGAATTTTATATTAATTATGTATTGTGCTTTTAGGAAAAAAAAATTAATTTTGTGAAATTTGTGAATTAGAGTAAATAGATAACTTTTCTATCAACGGGTTGAATCGTGTAAACATGTTAATTTAGTGTAAACTTGTCAATTTCGTGTAAACAGTTTATATCCTTGTCAACGGGTCGTGTTGATATAAATTGACCTATTTAATAAACGAGTTATATGGGTTGTGTTGTGTTACCTATTTATTAAATAAGTTGTATTAGGGTTTGGTTTTTTTACACTATTAATAAATGGTTCGTGTTCATGTTTACCTGTTTTGACACGTTTAATAAACGAGTTAACATGAACATAGCCCATTGACATGAATTGCTAGTTCTATGTGGAAGCAAATGGTGTTCTATTGCCTGAAGTTAGTGCTTGGATGGAATAACATCATTTTGAGTTGTGCAATGTACCATTTGCACTTTAGCCAAATGACATGTCCTTGGGAGGTGCCAAACGACCTCATTTTGAAGAAACCTTGCTCATGGTTTATGTCAGTGACGAGGTCATCAATAAAAAAAAATATATTTCTAAATATTTTTTCCAAAATCATCATTTCAAAAATGGTTTCCATTTTAATTTTTATTAGTGAAATTAATATTTGATTTAAATTATTTTCAATGTGAAAAGAATATATATATATATACACACACACACACATACATGTCGGGGTGGGTGTATATATATATATAATGATTAATAATTTAATTATTTGGTTGAGTTAAAAATATAAAATTTATATCCAAAAATATGTGAATATTTTGAATAAATTTATGTATGTATATGTATATATACTTATGGGGGAATATATCTATATATTAATTATTTGTATGTTTGATTTATTAATTATATATAATCTTATATAAGAAAAATATATGAGTACATTGGGTATTATTCCATATTTATCATGGTATAACTATGCCGTCCTCTAATGTAACTTATTTGCTTTTGCAAAATGAAGGTAAAAGGGTAATTATCAAAAGTCTCTGCAATTATTTTATAATTTAAAAAAAATCTTGGATATTCTTATTAATTTTCCAAATTTGAAAACTTTAGAAAATCCTCGTTTAAGTCTATTCAACTTCCAAAGTATGGTTTTAGAAAGAAAAAATAAATAAATCGAATTTGCAAATACAAAAAGTCTTAGAATATATTCCTCAATTTTTCAGAATTCAAAATTTTGAAAAATTATCTCATTTTATTCCGATTTCAAAAATGATTTAAAAAAAAAGAGTTTGATTTGTACGTATTATATAACGAAAGAAATGTTGATGTTGTTGATATGACATTAGATGTAATGAGATGATTATAGTATGCTCTCAATGTAGTGTTATCCTCAACTAAGTTCACATACCAAAATAGGAGATGAGGTGACGTGATTAGAGAGATGTTAAGAGCAAAATGAAGTGTCGTCCTCTTTTAGGATCACGTGAGGATGAAGTTACATGACGAGCATGAGATGAAGTGTTTTCCTATGCTAGGTTCACGTGCCGAAATAGAGGATTATGTTACGTGACTATAGAGATAGTAGGGATTTTGTTTCAACACTTCTAGGATGGTGGAAGGTCCTTTCCGTTGATGGTCCTTTCCGTTGATGGTCACTTGCCATTTCAATATAGTGTGGTCCACATTTTATTGATTTTGATGGATTTTTTAGATGAGATATGTTTTTAAAATGATTTCATGATGCTTTGATGATGACTCGATGATGAGGTTAAAGATGAGATGTTATGGATTTGAGATTATGATCTCTTAAGATCATTTTTGAAACATTATTATTTGATCCAATGTTTATCAATAATCCATGTGTTTTAGTAAACCTATTTTATATCACAATTTAATAATTTTATATGCTTTTCACAAATGAAAATGGAGACAAAACTTAATACTTATGTAACAATGGGTTGTCATTTTAGCTTGTATTTCGAATGTATTATTTGATCAAATGATCAAATAATTATCTGGAGGTATTGAATGTAGTAAAATTACTATTTTGCTCATACTTTAGATTTTAATCAAGTTAAATGATTTTAGGAAGAATACTAATTTTTAGAACTATTCATTTGTTTTGGGTAATAGGTTTTGTGAAATCATTTTTAAAAGCTAGGAATTTTTCAAAAACAAAGATCCCAATGAATTATTCAATATCTTGTTTCTTTTAAACTTCGATCCTTGGGAGTGAGCTGAAGACATCAAGTTTACCATGATGAAACGACATCAACTTCGCCTTCCGCATTCCGAAAAGTGTTTCTCTTTCCTACTTTTCAATGTAATAATATGTATTAATTTGTTCATTAGTTAGCTCTGATTACTCTTTTGTATATGTGTGTTATAAATTGTAGTGTATGTTTTTTTTTATTACTCTTTTATATACTACTTATTACATATTACATTTGTAAATCAACACTTTGAAAGAGGATTCTTCTAGATGTTCTAGAAGGAATCTGATAAAATCTTTTTCAGATGGGACTATTTTCAAATTTTTTTAAAAAAATCTAGAAGAATTCTAATGTTTTTTAAAAATAATATAATACATCGGTAGATACTGTGGTGTGCGAAATATATGATTTGATGATGGACTTTTACAAATTGGACTTTAGATAGTTTATAATATTTTTGCAAGAACAATGTTTAACCAAATCGATTGAATAATTTTAGAAATGAATTTTTAATGCAATAATAAAAATTGGCTATGTTAATGATTTTTTAGCTATAATATTATAATTCATTAATAATAAAAAAATCTAAAAACCAAAATCATTTAAAACTGATAGACCAATATTTAAAACTGACTAGTCGGTTTTTAAAAGTACAAAAATGGCAAGTTAAATAATCAACCGGTCGAAAATGTCAACTTGGTGTGTGATTTTATTCAAAACCAATTTATGGATTCCCCTAACTACAATTGTTGATCCTTTTGGAAATAACTTTGCAGAAAAATCATTACTTCCTCCAGTAAAAGTTTAAAATATTTATCTTCCACCACAATATAATAATGATAAAAAAAAAAACAAATTTCATGTAACAGTACTAATAGTATATGAATTATTAGGTTTGAGCCAAATATCCAAACTCAAATAAATCCACCATCTCAATGAAAATATATTTATAATTATATTTGTTTAATATTTATAAATTTATATTTGAGAATTGTTATATCAATTTTATATATTTAAATGAAAATAATTTTTCCATTTTAGGGATAAAAAAAACATTATTTAAGTCTTTTTGTTTTTTTGTGTGAATGTAATTCAAATGTTGTTACAATGATTATGTGTATCATTTCCTTTGCATTTGGTGTCTTTGTTATCGTGCGAACGTGAGGATGGAGAAACTTCTGCATAATATGTACATCATGTTTGAGATTATTAGAAATAAAATATAAAAGAGATGAAGACCCATATCCTATCAGTTTAAACATTTGAGATCAATAGTAATTCAACATAATATCATAGCTAAAAGACCTAATGGTCATAGGTTTGAATCTCAATAGCTCTCAAATGAGTTCAAAAGAGGCCGGACCGAAAATGCAAACAGACCTATATGTTAGAGAGTATTAGAGATAAAATATAAAAAGATGATAACCCACATCCTATCAGCTTAAACTTTTTGAATCATTGGTAATTCAACAGAGATAAAGATTTTGGCTTGTTTTTCTTCACTCTTTTGTTTCTTCCTTCTACCTTTTAAGAGTATTAGTAGTCACTCTTGATTTTTTTTTTTTGTTGACTCTTGCTTTGAAACCTTTACCCTGTTTGAATTAACACAAAATAAAATAGCATGTTTAAACACATATCAAATTAATAATAAAAGATGCATACCCCAAGATCAATTCATATACATCATATTCTGTATTTAACAAATTATAATTAGATTACTTAGCTATTAATGAGCCGGCACCAAGTGATCCAAAGGCTTTTAGTGGTCAACTCCTGTCAACAAAATACAACTACAGCTGCCGAATGGATCTCACAGTCTCCAACTTAACTCTCTGTATTCTCTAAAAAATACTCCAAAGCCTAACATCCATATACGCCCCAACCGAATCAAATAGTTGCCTTTTGTTTCTGATATAAATAGAGGTATTGTCTCCTTTTGTATCCCTTTTTAAACATTACATATATATATATATATATAAATAGACTTATTATTATTGAGATATATAATTAATATAATAATAAGTAATAAAAAATAATAGTAATTAATACTAATAAACAATAATAATTACTTATAAAACTGACAAAATAGCATATAGGCTTTAAGAGAGTCTAGGTCATTCAGTCCAATGGATCAACCAAAGAATTATAGAGAAAGCAATCATTAACAAATCCAGTTTCATTATTGGCACAAATAAGCCCTATAAGTGAGTTACATGATTATGGATAGTCCACATATTAATAAAATTTCGAATAGTGTCCCATTTTGAATGCATAGTCATCACATCCATTAACAAACTCACTTATTACAGAACCTCTAAAACATGAAATACCATTTCATTTAAGCAAATTGCACGTCGATATGACACAACAACATACTTGACAAGGTAGTAGAGATTCTCTCAGTAAATCTTCTAAAACTATATACCAATTTAACTGAGTAAATTGCGTACTCAGTTTAGGTTTTAGATATTTACCTTACAATGCGCAATTCTCCATCGCACAATATCATTTTATTCAAGCACATTGTCTACCAATAGGATACAATAACATACTCAAATTAAATAGTAAGAATTCGCCATAGTATCTGTAGATCAATATACACATACATAATTAAAAGTCTCTAACATGCCTGCTAGCAAAATGAGCAACAATATGTGTAATAAAAAACTCATATAAGACATTGGTCTACATACATACATGTATTGTTCATAGGCAATACTCAATAATATATATCACACAGTATAGACATTATTGCATATTATAAACTCCCACTAAGCTACAGCCGTCTCAATTGCTCCACAATCTAATGTGAGACACATGCTCCAAAAAAATCTATAAGTTAGCCTTTGATTGTGGATCTGCCACTATACTATATCAGGCACATACGCAACAAAATGAGATACTTTTACAGAATTTTCACAACACGTCATGACAGACCTATCAATAAAGTCAAATTCTCAAAAAACAAATAAAATTCTGCAAGTAAAATATATAACAAGTTGCCTAAAAACACACCACATATTCTGCATTTACAATCAATCAAGATGTAAGTGTTTGTTTAACACTATTTCATTAAGCAGCTCCCACTGCCACATAGTGAAAAACATTACAACTACACAATCAATAAGACAACACCCCACTACATTATAACTCATAAATAAAAATGGTTGTCACATAACGCATGCAACCGAGACTACTCAAGTATTTGCTAGAACAAACCCACAACATATTCTAATTGTGTGCAATCTTGAGTACTCATCAAACTGCCAACTACAAAAGAATATTTGGACTACTCTCATTTGTCCTTTTCAAACTCATTCATGGGACACAAATTCTTATTCTGTCTTAGTCAACAAGTATCAATAACAATTAGCACCAATAGTATATTAACAACATACAATACTAAATACAAAGCCACTCACACTGGTCATCACACACACACACATATATATATGAACTGATCAATAACAAAATCTTTAAAGGCATTCATGGTGGAAACTTCATCCAAAAGAGATATCACTACCTTGAAACTTGTTTAAGACCATAAATAGACTTCTTAAGCTTACACGCCATATTTTAATTTTCTATTGCTTGGAAATCCTCCATGTTGGACCACATACATATTCATATATAAATATAATATTCTTTGCATCCAACCAAAACCAAATGTGAACTACTTATGGCTATTTATTAGTATGTGGATCTAACTCATCACTTATATCAAATTCATGATCTTGAAAATAAATCTCATATCCATAAGTCATCAGGTATAATAAATCTCTTAAATCTCTATGATATTGTTAATAACATATCACAATCTGTTGCATCTGGAACATCATGTATCTTTCTCAATGCGTACTCCCTAATCAATTATTGGTTGGTCTACTCTTATTTATCATTTCATTTATGCTCTGGTTGTGCATGCTGAATCAACTTCATACTTACAATTCCACATTTGTATCATTTTTCATCAACACAAAACACTTTTTTATTTGACTTGAACTTCTATCATTTCTTTGGAGAAATCCTCTTAGGCTGGTCTCGCAGATTGGTGACGACAGCGACAATCTTAGATCTATTCAATTTGATGTCATATTCTTTGTACAAGAATGACCTTAAGTTGACAAAACTTTTTCCAATTTCATCTAGAGACTTCTTAACTGTGCCCATCTTTGGAATGCTAGCATAAATAGAATTATCCATGTGACTCTCTATCATTGTCGAGTAGCATTTGCTGAAGTGCTTCCAATTCTCATAAAGTATTTTGACCTTTGCAGTATTCTTAATGTGCAACATCACAAAATTCATTACCAGATTTTTCTTTCATTTATGATAATTGGTCACATTTAATTTCATTATGACATCATTCAGCAGAATACTAGGGGTGCTCCCTGCTATGGAAATAGCAAAACACAATAATGCATTGTCTCATAGACCATGCAAATATCTTTCATGCCTTCTCAATTTATATCATATCACATAATATCGTTGAGGTCCTCGTAGCACAAAGGATACCCATACACAGACGAAGGACAATAAACCAAATCAGCACAATCAAATGCATTGAACTAAGTCACTGATAGGGTAACTCAGATTCTACGATTCATGATATTTAATCAATTTCCACTGTCTTTTCAAACATCTTACCAGGAAATTAAACCACCGATATGAATCCTAATTATATGTATGAAACTTGATACATAATGGGATATAACATTTATATTGGCGATTTCATGAATAGGCAAGCTAAGTCTTACAATAAATAAGTACTTAACATCCTAACTACTACGCCAACCTCACATTGACACCCATAAATTGAAAAATAAGTCTCAGGATGGGTGCCTACTTAAAATTCCATTTATTATGTCAACTATTGTTACGTTGGCACCCATGATATAGACAAGTTAAGCCTCACGATAGGTGAATGTCTAAAATTCTACACCACTATGCTAACTAGACACACATCCTCTTTATGAGTATTCTAACTAAAATTATTAATTGTTTCATTGGCACCCATGTAAAGACAAATCGAGTCTCACGATAGGTAAGTGCTTAAAATTTTACACCACTATACCAACTAATTCACCAAAAAACAATTGCACATACATTCGGTACAAAATGCAATCAATTTTGTCCAAAGAACCCACGGTTTTAGACCCAAAATATCCCAAACGAACATAGAAACCAATTTCTAGCATTACTCAGCTCTCAATTTTGGTTAAAAACAACAAAAGCACCCTCAAGCATATGCACAATATAATTTCAAGTTCTTTTACAAGAAATATACCATATATTTCCAAATTAAGCAAACCCGAAATATTTAAATATTATTTCGTTTGATAAAAAAAAATACCATCATTTAATCAAACTAGATCTCAAAACAAATTAAAACAAGATTTGAACAAAATTGAACAATCAGGTTTCTCACATAATCAAATACAGAGATTTTAACAAACTAAATGTAACAAATTAGATAAATGAGCACGTTTTAGACAAAACCAGATCCTAAAACATACACCATTCAATCAAATAAATAGCAAAACTCATTCGCAGGTCTCTGAACAATTGAAACAAATTTGACCAAATTATTTGATAACCAAATTTGATAAAATGAGTATAAAACATTACCCAGCTCTTCATAAATTAAAACATTATAACATCAAAAGAACCATCTGATTTCTTTGGAAATGCAAAAACATGAATATCCAAAACACAAAAAATAGATTATGAACTTAACCATGCTCTTGATACCAATTGTTAAAATTAACACAAAATAAAATAGCATGTTTAAACACAGATCACAATAATAATAAAACATGCATATCCCAAGATTAATTCACATAGATCATATTCTATATTTAACAAATTATAATCAGATTACTTAATTGTTGATGAGCCGAATCAAGTGGTCCAAATGTCCTTAGCTGTCAACTCCTGTCAACAAAATACAACTACAACTGCCGAATGGATCTAATAGTCTCCAATATTAATACTCTCTGTATTCTCTAAGGAATACTCCAAAACCTAACATCCATATACGTCCCAACCGAATCAAATAGTTGCCCCTCTGTTTCTCATATAAACAAAGGTATTGTATCATTTTATATCCCTTAAACGTTACCTATATATGTATATAAACTTATTATTATTAAAATATATATAATTAGTATAACAAAAAGTAATAATTAATCTAATAATAAATAATAATATATAATAGTAATTAATACTAATAAAAATAATAATTACTTATGAAATTGATAAAATAGCATATAAGCTTTAAGGGAGTCTAGATCTTTCAGTCCAATTGGCCAAATAAAATACAGAGAAAGTGAGTCCAAAGGTTTCACTACTAAAGTCAATAACAAATCCGGTCTCGTTACTAGCACAAATAAGCTTATAAGTGAATTACATAATTATGGACAGTCTGCACATCAATAACATTTCCTACATACTCGGATGAAATGGATAACAACTTTTGGCTTGCTTATATCATGCTGCTTCAAGAATGACTAAGGTATATAGGCGCATTGCAAGGACAAATCATATATGAGACATAAGTGTTAGATGGAAGTCGCTCATAATAGTTTTACTCTATCAAATCTCATATATTTATGTAATATATACTAATTTTATCATATTAGACAACGTCCAAATGGATTTTTGTTCTCTTTTCTTTATTTAATTTTTTCTTCGATTCTCACTGCTGATAGACATTAGATTGACACGCCATTTCTTATATGAACAATCTCTTTCAAGGTTTCATTAATCATAAAAAATAAATGAAATAAAAATAAAAATCTCATTCAAGTTTTGTTTAGGGGTATGATTCTCACTCAGGGTGCATTAAGTTCCTTTTGTTTTTAATTTGGCCTTTAGTTAGGTCTCGCAAAATGGAACACGATACAATAATACACCACGATATGACATGATAATTTGTGGTTTTGAATCTAAGATATTGAATCAAGTTAATATCACTCTCACATGATAAGATACAATAAAAAAAATAGATTGGCATGAGTTGGATATGATAACACGATAAAACACTATAATAAAAGTTTTAATTTAGTTATTTTTTTGTAGTTAACTTTTTGCATATTTTAATTGTTTGTTCTTTAGAGAACTCACCACTAGAAAATATGGTCAAAAACGTCGGCATTTTTACCGACGTTTTAAGTGTTTAAAACAATAGTCCCAAACCGTCGTCTAACTAGGTGTAGTAAATTTTTACTAATTATGCAATACTAATTACATAATTAATAATTAAACCGAACTAGTCATATTGCTCTAACAAATTTGAAGGGTTTGAAACTTCTTCAATAACATATTTAGCCCCATCCTTTCTAAATTCATCCACGAAGTCTTGTACCCAAACTCAATTTTTAAACTATACTTAAAAATCAAACAAATAATATTTATGCATTAGTAAACATAATATTATATATAAATTTACAGTTACGCTAAAATTATACTTACAATATTATGTAACTGAGACTGTAGTACGGATGAATTGACATTTATTATTTTTCTTATCATCATGCATACATAATATGCACACTCATGACTTGTAGGTTGCAGTGGTGCCTACAAAAAATAATTTAAAATATTAATATACATAATTTCTAATACTTTAACATTAATGAAATAAATAATTCATATATTTTACATTTCTGCCTCGCCAACTAATTAATTTATTCTTTGACATTTGACTCTTCTACTCATTCCATAATGTCCAAGCTCTATATACATATCATTTTATAAAATAAAAAAATTATTAAAAGAAATTTAATGACTAAAATTAACTTACTAATTTTTTAAATTAACTTACTTGCTTATTAATCGCTTGAAATCAACATTAGCTTTGGTGTTGGCGGAATCAAAAAACCAAACATACCCCAAGTACGGGTCCATGACACCAATCGTCTAATGAACACTATAATAAATGTCAATATTAAAAATATATAATATACTATATATATATATATTTAAGAAAGTAATAATTTTGCATATAATTAAATCGTATCGACAATGAAATGGAATTAACCATATTCTATTGAAGCCAGGTTGATCTTTCCACCATCTGACCAATTGCTCAGCTTGGGATGCCAACATTTCAGGTCCAACATTCTGCACTACACATGGATCAATAAAAAGATACAACAAAATATTTCCAGTACGGATTAGATGTTGATACAACTTCCTGCAAGAAAACATCATGTTAAATACAATTTAAATAAATTTTAAATTTCAAATAAATTAATTATAACTTCAAATATTAATGCGCATTACTTCATATAGAATAAGACGCAATTAACACCCAAGTCCTGCATCTGACAAAATATGTTGATATCCTCATGTTTCAGCACTCCAGTATAAGAATTGCCTATGATACCCCTCTCCATGTTGAATTGAAGCTGCGTGACACCTTCTTGGCTGAGAACAGTGGCAGCTACCATCTTCATTAATCTCAGCTTCGGTAGCAGGTTAGAGGTGATTATTTGATGTCGACTTTCATTAGTTGGTGGTGATGCCCGCAAATGATACAAATAGGAGTACTATTCGAGTCAGAATGAGCTATTGCCTTGCGTTTTGATGCTCATACAGATATCTCCACCTGGTATATAAATTTAAAAAAAAATTAAAAATAACAATTATTAATAACTTAATTATTATCAATAAATAAAGTATAAATATTTACCTATTATTCTAGTAAAATGACTAAAAATTTAAGCCATGTACAAAATGACCCCAAGGCTTCTCCTACTAATGTAATGTCAAAAGACGGTAGAAGTAGGGCTGCTTCAGGGACCAATGTCTTCACAACATTGACCCACAAGTTAAGCTCTCCTAATTGTATCCCATGGCAAACAGCGTCTGGATCAGTTGTAGGATACATCAATCCAGCAGCCACTATATTCTCTCTAGTGCATATAGACACGTGGTAGCAACGTGGATGCCACGTGTCTTAGGGCTTTATAGATGATGGTTTCTAAAGGAATTGTTGTTTTTACTTAAAGTATAGACTATGGTTTTTTTTATAACCGTCGTTGATTTTTTTCTTTATACGATGGACTGTTGTCTTTATTACCCTTTAAAGTTAATAACCATCATTTTAGTGTATAAACGTCGGTTTTCTTTGATATCCGATGTTTATATAAAAGTAAAAGACGTCGTCTATAGCCTATTTCTGTAGTAGTGACTATGAAATGCATATATCAGTGCATTTGAAATGAACAATTTTATATCTATTTAATTATTAATGTCTTGATCTATATTATATTTTTTCTATTATTTATATTGGATGTACAATTTTAATTTGGTTTATAATAATTTAAATTGAAAATAATAATGCATGTTCATTTCCTGAGCTACGATAAATATATAATATGCTTTTAATTTGTAATATTTTGAATTGATAATTATTAATCATGTAGAATTTTAGTATGTGGATATTCTCTTTTAGAAGTTTAGCTTATCATTTGAATATGTATTAATTTAAGTAAAAAAATATAACAAACATGTTTAGCCTTAGGAAACACGAATAAACACAAAAAAAAACAAAGAACGATATGACACGAACACAGCTCAACACCAAAGTTTAACAGATTTTGGTTTGGATGAACAAAATTTAACACAAATACGACAAAATACGAACATGGTTCAACACGGCACGTTGCCAAGTTTACTTTAGCCCTCAATTTCTTCATCCAAAATAATTTTCTTTTCTTTTTCCTTTATTTATTTAATATTTTATTTTTTGAAGAACAATTAACTTTCAAATGCATATGGGTTAATTCGTTGTAAAAAAAAAAAAAAAAGCATATCCATGGGTTAGTTCATGTAAGTTATGATGCATTTCATCTATTTTGTACTTTTTTATTTCCATAAATGCTTCTCTATGTCTTAAAAATTACAATTTATCTATTTCACATTTTAATTTAAATTAACCTTGTCAGTTGTGTTTTTGTTTTTATTTTTATTTTTATTTTTCCAAACAAAACATCATACTTCAATAAGATAAAACAACAGTACAAATATCATTCTGGAGTGTAGAAATGAACCATGGTCGTCTCTCCTCCATCTAAGATTCAAATTAAAGAAGTTATTTACTCATGGATTGGTGGTCTAGTGACACTTATGGGCAGCTATTTGCTCTCACAACAGCGTAAAACTGGTGGACTAGTGACACTTATAAGTAAGTGATGCTAAAAAAACAAAACAAAAAAACAAAATGCCTTCCAAAAGTAACGAGGACACTAAAGTGAAGTGTCAATTGTATGCAAATTAAATTATACTGAAACTCTTTAGGGTCTGTTTGGTATACAGGATCGGACTGGATCGAATATAGCAGGCAAGATTGGATCGGACTGGATAATGCAGGACTGGATTTCTCAAATCTTGTTCTGCGAAATCCAGTCCTGCATTTGGTGTAGGAGCTGATTAGAACACAAGATTTGATATACTGTGTTTGGTACAGTCTTGGACTGGACTCCATAAAAATTTATTTTTTTAATATTTTTTAGATTATAGTAGAAAATGTAATTTTAATTATTAATTTAAATAAACATGATATATAAAATATATTGTAATATTTTTCTAATTATAAATTTAATAAAATATAATATTATGTCATTTAAGAACTCTTATACATACATGTAATAAGAACTCAATTTTAGTACAAATAAGCAAGCATCATTCCATCTATTCAGAAAGTAGTTTTGAAGTGGTAGTTAGAATTTGATAACTTATGAACACAGAAAGTGAAGATGTCCCTTCCCTCAACAGAATTGCATCAATACATAGAATTGCATATCTTAAAAACTAACAATAAAATACAGATATCCCTTCCTTCCACATAATTGCATCAATGCACACCGAGGCACCGTTTACAATCTCACCAATAATTTTTTTTTATTTTTTTATTTTTTTATTTTTTTCCATCAATACACAGCACCCTATACAAAAAATTCACACCAAAATGGTAGTTCAAGGCAGCACTTATAAAAACGGTAGTTCAAGCGAACCTGGTGTACATAATGGTGACTTTCACGGTGCCGGTGGGTGTATGTAAAGACATGAACAAGCTGGTCAAAAGATTTTGGTGGAAATCTAAGGCTAGCTCCTCACATTTCTCTAGCCTAAAGGCTTGGGATGAAATTTGCTTACCCAAACAACAAGGTGGACTTGGTTTTCTCAGGTTTGAGGACAACATTTCGGCACTACTAGCTAAATTTTCTTGGAAAATGGCAAAGGGTGAGGAGTCATCGTGGGCAAAGATACTTAGAGCCAAGTACCTTCAAGGCAAAACCTCTTTTGAATGTGAGGCACAAAGAGGTGTATCTCGGGTTTGGAAATGAATTTTGCAGGCTAGAAGTTTGTTGAATGTAGGTGCTTGTTACAGAATTGGACATGGGTGGTCCATCAACCCATGGACTGATCCATGGGTTCCAGGGATTGAAGGATTTGGGCCAAAGATGAAAGCAGGTGCAAAGTCTGGCCTCATTACTAGCTAGAGTGGTCGACTTTAAATTACTGAGACAGAATGCTTGGAATCTCCAAATGGTTTAAGATTTCTTCTCTGGCACTGAAATGGCCCGACTTCCCATGTCATCCTGGCACTGAAATGGCCCGACTTCCCATGTCATGACAAGTGAGAGTTTTCAGTGAGCAATTGCTATGCTCTGAAGGTAAGTGACCCGAATATGCCATAGCCCCAAATCAGTGGACAAGGCTATGGAACTTGAAGATCCACGAGCGATTGAAAATTGCTTTTACTAGCAAATGGGGCTGCAGATTGGCTTTATTTTGATGTTGACTTTACTAATGGACATGATTATTTCCGATAAGTTGGGAGGTTTGATGTAATTCCCTCTTTTTGGAGAGTCTTTTAGTTGCATAGTACAATCTTTATTCACCCCAAAAACTGATTCCACGTTTCACACCCACATTATATTCTATAAGAATTTTTATCCAAAAATATGGCCAGAATAGAATACCTACAACATTGACCACAATTTTGACTGTAGTCTTTCAGTTAGTATTTTCTTTACCAAAATATTTCAATTTTAACGAGGTTGATTGTGATTGACAGAGTACCGGTACAAAGTTCATTTTTTCTGAAATTCAGTTTTGGCTTTAACATATCAACAGTGACGGAGAACTCGTCAATCCAAATCCGGAGACTGACGATACATTTTATTTTGAATTATGAATTAAAAAATATGTTGAAGCTAAGTAATAAAGTTATTTAACTGTTATAATATTTCCCTACAGGAAAAAAAAAAAAAAANAAAAAAAAAAAAAAAAAAAAAAATACTAGCCGTAACTCTAAGAGCGTAAATATTTTGTTTATATGTTTTAACCCACAATAAGATTTGCATGACAAATGCTGCTTTATTTTTATTTTATTTTTTTTGTAGTATTTATTATATAAATATATTATAGATAAAGTAAAATTGACTCAACTGGTTAGCCACTCACACTTGTACTAGCAAAATTATGAATTTGAAAAAACCGAAATAGAAACTTAAAAAATTTTCTTATATTTTTTTTCTTTTGAAATCAATAAAATCTATATGTATGATATACTTTTGATTACATGAGTGTTTTGAACCCACGTGTGGAGCATACCAACTAGCTAACTGTATTTGACCTCTTAATATTACGTTAAAGTCTTGAAATACAGTTATTGAAATTGCTTGGGCTTGTTTAATTGGGTTGGACTTGTTTCTAAAACTAAGTTTAAGTTTAAAGGGCTTCATAGGTTATTTAGTACGAATGAGGACTGATCTGAAACACTGACTAAATATGTTATATATTTATCGAAACATAATTATTTATATCTAATTAGTATCTGTCATAAAAGCAATTGATCTACCATTGCTTATCAACAATTGTGACAAATAAAAACTTACAAAAATAAGATAAATTGTTGTAAAAATATTTACATAGTGCAAAACAATGAATCAATCAAGAAATTAAATAAAGATATCACTAATTCATTCTTGTCCAAAGAAATTAAAAGCGAAAGCTACGACATATGAAAAGCATCTGTATACTATTTGTTTTATTTTATTTTATCTCGCTAATGAATACAATTTTATTTTTCGTTTGTTTTACATGGCCATAATTCTTCTTGGACCCTAATAACTTAAACACTGATTCTATACTTGCACAATGACTGCAATTAATTTCTACTTTCCACAAATCGATCGACCGAGCTTAATAATCAGCTCGCTGAAGCACTACAATATTATTATAAGCTCATAACCTATAGCCTTATTTATATTGTTCTTTTCCTAAGAAAAACCATTTTTTGTTGTTGTGGAGCTACATATATAAATATATATATATATATATATATTTATCCTAGGGAAGATGAAGGAAAATATGATTTGTTCAAATGAAACAGAAACTTAAGTTTGGCCCAGGCCTTGGCATTTTCCAGCTCCCATTTTGTGAAGTTCTACTAGTCGTAGGAAGCTGGTTATGCACATTTAAAGCACTAGGCCAGATGGAATGTGTGGAGGGAAGATTAATGCGACAGCTTATCATAGGAACTTTTGGAGGCAGTGGCATTAACGGTTTCATATCAGGTTTCGAAGTTTGAAATTCCGGAGGAAGAACAACTTTCTCTGACTTCGACTCAGGAAGAAGTGATAATGGCTTTGGATTAGACTTAGAGAGTTGGATTTCCAAAGGAATATAAATTGCTTTGCCAATGTCGTCCAGCAATTCTGTGTCGGAGTCGTATCGGTTGGATGAGTTAAAAAACATCTGGAACACTTTTAAGCAACATAGGTGGACATGTTTGCATGGTTTGGGCAGATCACCAAAACCCTCCATTAGAACATGTTCAAGAAACTCTTCCTTCTTCTTTTCTACTAGTTCTCTTAAATAAGCGGTTAACTCATCCACGTTTAGCTCTGGATTGTTTTCCAGGCAGAGTAAAACGGAGTTGATTTTGCCTTCATCTTTTTCCTTCTGTGGTTGATTAATTAATTTATGCACACAAAAAGAAAATAGATTTTAGGCTAACAAAATTAGTGGAAATTAATAAAGCAATAATAAAAATAATTATACGTTAAATATTAATTAATAATTACCTGATAACTTTGCATGTCATTCAACAAACGAGCAATTAACATAACCTGTTTAGTAATGTTTTCATATTTGGGTGGACGGAGTTTGGAAGGTGGTAAGCTTGGGTTCAAGAAACATGAAGCTGGAAGAACTAAGGTGTGTGTGGCGATGGAGGTCATCCCAACTTTAAGATATTCATCTATGGATGGTACTCTCTTCTCACTCCTACTCCATTTGGACTCCGTCATCCAGGAATCAAATGTTTCATACCACTACACATCCATCATACCATAAGATTAAGAATAATTCGTTTAACAAATCTTACCGAAATATGTACTGGTTTTGTTATATGAAAAATAAATACATCAATCATATAATAATATATGCAAGTTTGATTTGGAAATCTTACTATATCTCGAATATGGTAGGTTATGTCAGTTCCTTGAAGTTGAAGGTACTTGGTTGCAATATCTTGTACAAGATTATCAAGGGCATCGAAGATTATCTTACCATGACTGCTCAATCCCCTAGAATCCCATCTGGCAATTCACATATGTTGAGAGAAATGAGAATTGGAGTGGGAGCACTATTTTAGAAACTTTTTTTTTAATTATTATTATTATTATTATTTTGTGTCCCTTTATCATATATCCAATAGAGTACCTCTTCATAGCACCCATGAGAGTTTCCAAATCGCTTAAAGAGCCTTCCATGTCAAAAAAATCATCAGCAACCGTGATCAATATGGCGCTCTTTGCGACTATCATTCGGACATCTGAATTGTATGGCAGCTGGGAGAAGCTGGCTGCTATGGCAAAATAGCAATAAGTAGTTTTCTCTCTTCCAAATCCCATGTTAGTGAGCCCCCAATCCTTAGACCACCTATTCAAAATACCCAAGCAAACGAATAATTTACTTTCTAATACATATACTATTTTTGGAATGATATATGTTAATACAAATTATCCATCTCCAAATAGTTTAACCTTTTGGGAAGAAAAATAATTCAATTTAGTATAAGAGTTGAAGAGTAATAATTACTTTTTCAATTCTTCAAGTTCCTTCTTGTAGATGGACTGCTTGAACTCATAGTTTTGTTTTGCAAGAAGAACTAGTTTGTCCTTATGAATACTTGACAACCTAATTTCAAACAATTTTTGGAAACCGGTCAATCAATGTCCAAGAAACTATTTTTATATTTATAATTTTATCTTTTATTATATAGTAAAGTGATAAAGTTTGGTACCTTTGGAATAAGGCTTTTCCCCTCCACAAAATGTCGCTTTGATTTTCCTCAATCCAAATCCTATGTTCCAGGTGATCCAGACGAGCAGCCCATGGAAGTTTTAACTCGTGCTCAACCTATTAATTAACATCCAAGCATTTTTGTTACTCAAAAACCAAATTTTTTTATGGTCAAACATATATATATATAATCATACTTATATCAGATTGCCTATAATAGTTTTAGTATCAAGACTTTTTTTACTAATCTTTGGATTATTTCAATGTATGAGATTTAAAAATAATTAATTATAATGACATACTAAATCTCTATTTGGAAAACGTGAACCATGTACATACCTATAAACTATAAATGCATCTTTAAATTTCACCCATTGAATAGATCCAATAGTTGATAAAAGAAGCCTTGATGGCAAAATTAACAAATTGTAATTAGGGCAACTCTCACATCACGTCGACTTAATAGTTTCATCAGCGGATCTGTAATTATTAGCCTTTGGATCACATCGGTAATAAAGGACTTTTATTAATTCAGGTCAAATGACTAAGATCTAAATTCAATCATTGACTAAATATGAATTTAGTAACATAGTAATACTCTACATGAATAATGCAGAGACCTAGAGTATCATAAGTAAATTTTTATACATATATCCAAGAAAACATCTAAAATTTAAACTTTTTAACTATTAGATCGAGGTTGATCAAGTTTGAATTTTTAAGTGGGAAAAACTGACTTTTTGTTAGAGTTAGAATTCAATTTAACATATGTTATCTTCTTCTTTTCGCCCAATCTTTTGGACAACTACCATTGTTTTTTCTCTCTACTCTCTCTAGACACATTCCTTCAAAACCTCATTTACTTACTCTAGTGACCATCTACTGACCGCCAATTGCTTTGCCATTGTATTGTTGGAAAGCTTGCGTAACGAATAATGTTTTTGAAGATTTAAATTCTTTAATTAAAAATTTTCTGACTTTAATAAATAAGGAATGATTACACGACAAGTGATAAGGGTTGCCACAGTTTTTGTAGGGTTTAAAATTTGAATTCAAATTTTAATTATCACTTTGTCTAAGAGTTAAATATTTGTCATGTAAGCACCGTTTATCTAACTAAATTATAAATTTCCTCATAAGAGACTTAGTCTCTCTCTCTCTCTCTCTCTCTCTCTCTCTCTCTATATATATATATATATATATATATATATATATATGTCTTTCTATGGTTAGGAAGTACTGACCGTTTTTATTTAAAATCCAAATATATCTTTAAATTTTAGCTTTTAAAGCAATTCAATGACTGATAAGTAACGTCCTAACTATAAAATTTCGATATATATACCTTTCAAATATGTCTAATGTAACCATAATTTTTTTAAAATAGATATTTATATATATATATGAAAGAAAAAAAAAACAAAAAAAAACATAATGAGAGGTTGTTAATGTAATTTTCATATTCTTTTTTCCTACCACATAAAGTATAGTCCGAATTCAAGTACTTGGACACTTGTTTTCATTACTCTATGAAGGTCATGAACGCAAATAGAAGCTATCTTAATGCAATCCAACAATATCAGCGGAGTGAAATCATCTTTGGTACAATTGTTTGAACCATGAGGGACATAAAAATTAAAAGCTTAATGCTACTGCGCATGAAAGAAATCTAGTGCATAAGATATAAAGTATTATAAAACAAAAAGTTAATAACTATATATAAATACACCAATAATAATTAATTATTACATAGGTGCTTTCATGTTACTTGTCATTTTAACAGATATTATAAATGAAAATTATGATAATTTTATAAGTGATTAGAAAAACTATAAATGAATTTAATTAGAACCTAATTTTTTTTAAAACAAAGATATTTTGAAATTCAAAACAAATTTATACAAAAACAAATATACTTATGGAGGCACAATGAAAATTAAATGTTCTAATTTTGTTAGCAAATAATAAACTCAAAGTAAATTAAAAACAAACGGTTATAAAAAAAATCTAAAACAATTAAATATGAATTAATTAATTATTAAAGATGTTTGGTAAAATTATAAGCTATCCTGTCAAGCTAAAAACTAATTATGTTAACAACTTAAATTAATAAAATTTAAAAGTTAAGATTTTAATTAATTAATATTTATTAGTCATATGTCATGTGGAGTTAGTCTAATGGTAAGCCCTTTATATATGAGGTCGTACTTTAGAGATATGCCCTTCTCCCCAAGTATAAATTATTGTAATTTTAAATCAAGATAATGAAGATTTAATTAAAAAAAATGACAATGATAGTGACCCAACCTCATTTTCGTCCCTACTCTAACAAGATTGAAAGGGTACTAACCCTTATCCTATATATAGCACTTAGTCTACATTATGACATGGAGTGGTTAGTTATTTTGAGGCAATTTTCAACCAAAACAATTTTCAATTTCGTTGGAATTACGTTATGCTACTAAAATGGAAATTACCAATCGACGAAATGGATTTTGATCATGACCAGCTCCCATCGAAATGGATTTTTGAAGTAGATTCCTCGAGAATGATCTTGCCTCGTCGAGTTCATCTTCTCCGGAAAACTTGAGATCCGTAGCTCTATGAATGTTAAGCATTGCATTGATGAAGCAGTCAGGATTATTTTGTATTTCACCTTTAATTTCCTCATCACATAAAAACCAACAGATGCTCCCTGCATATACACATGAAAAACGTTTAAAGTTTGGAACCAAATGAGATAATACACAGAAAGGCCACAAGATATCAGTGAGGCTCATGTCAGTACGTTTTGATTGTGCAACTTGACTTTTACTTCTAACATTCGGGCTCGATGTTATCACATTTTCAGCTCAAATGATAGAATCAAAAGTCAAAATTTAAGACATCATCTGCTCAGATCACGATATCCACATCTTGTATTATGCGGTTTAAAATGTGTTTAAAATTGAGGGATACATTTTGGCCGTCCGATTAAACAAAGACTGACTTCAACTGACTCTAGTTAACAAATAAATCATAATTACTTTTGGTGAGTTAAAAGACAATAGATTAAAGTCAACAATTTTTCTATCAAAGTTTATTTTATTTTATTAAATCAACTCCCTAATTATTCTTTACCGTCTCTAAGTTGCTAGAGTTACGAACTGATATTTAATTCTGTTATGAAGGAATTTTCTCCTCCATACTGCTACTTAAGAAGGAGACCAACTGTGGACACCACTTTTTTACATTTTTGCTTATAAATTCCATCTACGAGATCTTGTTTCTGAGAGCCAAAAAACAGAGCAGGCATAAGTATGATTTTATTTTCTTAGAGAAAGAACGTTTAAATTTTACACCATAAATTTCCATTCCAATTTTTGTTTTCTTTCTATTTTTCAAACACCCATTATAAAAAACCAAACAAAACCCATGAATTTCCATTCTCATTTCCCACATTTCTTTGGAAAACCAGCGAGCTCATGCCGATCATTAACAATGACAAAATAACAAATTTTAATTTTACGGATAAAACCCATATCAGAATAGATATTATAAAAACAGACTCTGTTTCAATGAAAAATTCGGTAACATACTAACAAAATGGAAAAGAACCCAACTGACATCTAGAGCTTTCAGATTTAAAAAAAGAAAAAGAGCGGAAAAAAAAACCCACCCAATATCGTGTAAAACTGAAAATCAAAGGGGAACAAAAGAATCCTAACCTCATCATCCAATATCCGCAACTTCAATAAAACCCAGAAAAAAAGAAAAAACAACACCTGTTTACCAAAATTGAACCCAGAAAAAAGGAGTCCAGAATGAACCTTGTGGATATAGTACGATCAAGAAGATGATTACAGATCCGGAAGTGGAGTCATGTTTCCACTTTTTTCCACTTTACTAACCCTTCTTCTCCGTCAATATTGAAGAAAATCGTGTTTCCCCTATTTTTTTTTTTTTTTTTCTGGTAGATTCATATTCTGAAAATGGTTTTTTTATGGTTTTAATTAATTAAAACGATCTGAATCCAACGGTCCAAATGTATCTCTCAATTTTAAACACTATTTTTTTTTTTATAACAATCTTGAACACGTTTCTTAGAGGAATTTTAAACACGTTTTTGACCGCGAGCATAATAAAAGGTGTGGAAATTTTGGGCATAGAAACACTATGTCTATAGATATTTACAAGAGACGACTTTGACCAATACATATACATACGTGGCAATACATTGTACCCATGCATCCTCAGGAACCGAAAAGCTAAAGAATCTTTCAATAGCTGAACTTCTGTTGAATTGGTGGATTTTGCCCATGATTCTCGATTTGTGTAACTCCTGAAACATTCGGACACACTCACACATTTCAATAGCTGATTTGGAAACAAAACAAATGGCAACTAATAAGTAGGTTTATATTCACAACAATCTATTACAACTGTTTGACGTATATAATTATATTTATGAAATCAATTAGATTATTGAAATAGTTTAATGCCCATTAAATAATAGTATACATTGTCTACTATAATGTTTATAAATTTTCTACCAAAGAAGTTAAATATATATAGATATATATTATAAATTAGTTTATATATATATATATATACCTGTAAAATTGTTGAAGACTCTCATCAGTCTCCGGCATGAAATGCTCAGCCAACCCCAGCCGATGAAGGTGGTTGATCATGCAAAGCTTTATAAGCTCTTCATCCATGGGATACGTGGTTGGAACTGTGTATGCATCAAAAGTAGACTTTATTATTAACTCAGTAAAAATATACTAAGAACTATTTATTATTATTATTATTATACCTCCATTAGGACATCTTTGAACTAGGGACTGTAAATAACTCAAGCACTGCTCGTTCCCTGTGGCCATAAATGCAAAAGCTGTAGCAGAGGGAGATTGGAAGAAAGAGCCGTCTTCACATAAATGCTTGGTTATGTCTTGTTCAATATCAATACCGTATGAAGAAGGCAACGCTTCAAGATATGATAGTAATGGAGGATAATGGCATCTGTCGACGAGTTGCTCTCTACATATATACGAAACCATATGTTGCATGAGTAAGTTTTGTTGTTAATTAATGATAAAATAATTATAATTATCCATGCTGTAGTTTGTAATTAATCTAGCATAAAATCATATACGTTTTAAGAATTTGTTGCCTGTGATAGAGTGTCTCTGACACCATTTCTTTCAATTCGATGTTCATACCAACCGTTTGGGAAAGCTCAACCATTCTTGGAAAAACAATCGCAAACCAACGAGGACATTGATCATCCTTGATTTCGTTCAGGTGCTTCTCTGCATTTGAATGCACATATTCCAGTCCTGCCATTAAGATAGGTTAAAGAAAGTAATCAAACTTTTCCATATCAAGGGTCAAGTGCATAACATATATGTGTACATACAAATTAAATTCTCTTATTCAGAATCCTTGAAAATTAGTAATGAAGCTTATTGGAAAATAAGTTTGATATACATTTTTGGACCTGCTTCTTGCAAGGTATATAAGATGAATCTGAAACAAATTTTTGTTCACAATTCATAGATGCACTACCATGGCTAGCTACAAATTATGTAAATTCAATACCTTTGTCTATCATGTTGGCCCCAACATTCCATGTCTTGAGTGAAATTAAGCAAGCAAGAGTAGCGGCAAGGCATTCAGTGGTGGAGTTTCCACGGCCATCACAGTCTCCCCAAAACCCTTCTTCTTGCTGGTTGTTGAGCACCCAATTTAGGCAACTCACGAACATGGGCTTCATGTTTTGGTGGGAATCTGGTATGATGGCTAACCATGCTGTTTCGTAAGCTGAAGGCGAAACAAAGGAATAAGGATCCATGTCTGAAAACATGATCTCCTTAATGGTTTTCTTCTGAGCTTCAATTGAGGAAAGTGGAAACTCCATTGAAGAAAATAATAGAGTGATAAACTTTTCTTTATAATCTCTTATTTCTATTAGGTACTTAATTTTTGTAAAAGTTTATTAGGAGAAGGCCCTATTTATAGTAGTTTTTGAATTCATCACTCTCATTTTGCCAATCTAAACAAGAATCTTTGACCACATGGTATGTACTTTCACACCTAAAAATTCATAACCAATCTTGATCATGATCAATGGACAAACTACTGTTCTTAACCAAAAAAGTTAAAGAAGTCCTTTGCAATTAAAAATTTTTAGAGCATTTCCAACCATAAATATAAATTATTTTATATAGCATAAAAATTGACATTTTCAAATTAAGCTTCTCTCATATCAAATCTCATATATATCAACTTTTGCAAATCCTATAAAAATTGATAAGATAGTCTTATCATATCAAATCCCATATATATTTATATACTAATTTTTTCATATTAGTATAAGGCAAGTCCAAGTGGATTTTTTCCTTCTTTTCTTTACTTAATTTTTTATTCAATTTTGATTGCTGCTAGATAGCTAGATTGACATGCCATGATCTCATCAACAATCTCTTTCAAGTTTTGTCTAGAGGTAATGATTCTCGCTCTGAGCGCAACAACCTCCCTTTTGTCCTTTTTTCTTATCCAAAATAAATAAGTAAATAACAAAAAAATTCAAGTTTTTTTCTTTTTCTTTTTCCTTTATGTTTTGTTTAATTTAACTTTTTTTTGAACCATTAACTTTCAAATGCATATTGGTTAATTATATCGTTGTCGAAAAAACCAAATGCATATATGAATTAACTCATATGCATTTTGTTTTTGTTTGAATTTGATAATATAAAAGTCTGTACAATTAATTTTTATAATTGATACTTTTTAATTTGAAAAAAATTGCACATTCGTCTAATTTAGTTAAAACTGACAAATTCCATCATCTTATAAATTATGTGCATAACACGTTATTTTCAAAATTGATTTCTTCATTTTTTATTATATTAAAAATTAAAAATATGAAAGAAAATTTAAAATTCATTCATAGCTTTTATTTCTATTTTTTAATTTTTTTTTTAGTTTTTGGTACAATTAAAAATGAAAAAATCAATTTTGAAGGTAACTTGTTATGCACATGATCTCTAAGTTGACGAAATTCATCAATTTTAACTAAATTAGACAAAAGTATAACTTTTTTCAATTTACAGAATATCAATTGTACAAATTAATAGTAGAGACTTCTATATAAACAAATTCAATTTTAAAAGGTATTAATTAAAATGCATTTAGACCTATAAATTATGATACATATATTTATTTTGTAGTTCTTTTATTTCCATATATGCTTCACTATTTATAAACATTTCAATTTATGTATATCACATTTTAATTTTAATTAACCTTTTCGGTTGGTTAGTCAAACAATATTTAAATATTTGATAGCACATGATATATTTTTTAGCAAGAATATGTAATCCTTATTTAACGAAAAAATCATTTGGTATAAATATAAACTTGTCAATTTTTAATTTAATAAAATAAATTGTTCTTTGAACTTATCAAATTTACTTTTTATTTAAAATTTTATGAACAAATTGTTTAATTTTTTTTTATAAATAAAAATGGTTAGTAAAATAGAAGGTTGCGTATCCCTACAACACCGAATGCTAAACTCATTTGCGTGGAAGAGTTGTTTAATTAAATGATAAATATGCCAAAAAATTTCACACAATCAGTTTTTGTTACATTGTTAGGTTACAAAATGAAATGTGATAGAGATTCACTGTAGTTTATAAACTGTTAATCAACACCAACATCCTCGATGCATGACACCTTGACCTGCCAAACTACAAAAAAAGTCTCTCATTGCTCTTACTTATTTATTTTATAAGTACTTAATTAGAGTTTTGCTAGTTGTCACTAGTAGTGATTATCACCAGTAATACACTACAAGAAAAAAGATGATATTACGACAATCATCCAACTACCATTTACAATGAATTAAAAAGGCAATGTCGTAGTAAATATCAAAAACGATACAATTTAAATTAATGAATAATTATTAAAAAAAATTACATAACTATGGCGAGCAGGCTGTAGAATGTTGTATTTAAAATTCAGAAAATACGACAAAAAAAAAACCTTAAATGCTTACAATATAAAACACATAAAACTCACGTGTCCATGACTAGAGTCAAAGTGGCAGGACATGGCAACGTAAGCGACGGTGGAAGAACATTGTATAAACTACACTATTTACGATGGGTTTGAACGTCGCAATAAACAATCAAATATGACGTACTAACATGTCGTAGATATATAACTATAGGTGACACACATGTGCACTGTGAATACTAAGACCATTCACGATGCACATCCAAACGGCACCGTTTTAGGTGTCATACACTATGCACATGTGCGTTGTGGATACTGTTATGGACAACGCACAATGTGCGTCATGTAAACCACCATTCATGATGCACGGTGCACGTTGCGTATACTGAAGCATTTATGACGCACAATGTACTTCATGGATACTGAAGTATAGTGAAATGGCGCTGTTTTCCTTGATTTTAACTAGGGTTTCCTCTCAATTCTTCTTCATTTGGGGAAAACCATATGACCTCCACAAAGGCGCAAAAGTGCTTAGTTTCGGACTCTTGCATGATTCTTCACTATTTGCCTTCAAAAACCAGCTAAAATCGTGTCATTTGGTTATATGCAAGTAACGTTTTTAGCTTTAGTTTCATTAGATGGTTTATTCTGGTTTGAAATTAAGTTTTTTAGTTTTCAAATTTAAGTTCGTAATATGCATATTTTGACTGCTTTGTAGTGATTTTCCAATGAGTTTAGTTGAGTGTTTTCCCGATTAGTTGACTGGATCTTGATTTTGATCCTTTTTTTGTACATTTGTTCTTATTTTTTAAGCATGGTAGGCTTTTTTGGTGGTGGTTTGTATGTGGATGGTGGCGGTTTCGAACTTGAGAGGCATATTCGGTGTGGGTGGCTACCGCTTTGGTGGCAGTTTTGAGTTGATATGCATATTGGGTGGCTGCTGATTTGTGTCGTCGGTGGTGTCAGTTTTAAGNTATATATATATATATATGTAAATGCATGAATATATACATATATTTTATGGTTTGGCAATATATTCAAATATTATATGATTAAGAAATATATTTTGTGATTAAATAATTTTTACAAGTATATATATATAGATTGATATATATATATATATATTACTTTGTTATTTCCTTTGGAATAAATACATACATATTTATACATGTGTTTAAAAGAATGCTTTAATTATGAATTTAAAGTAAATATTTACGAATGTTATTATTTTGTGTGAATTCATAAATGCATGATATGTATGTGGCGACTACTTGGGCGATAAGTATGCTGCCGAGTAGGGTTTAACAAGGTTGGTGACTACCTGGGCGATGATTATGTCGCCGGATAGGGAGGTTTGACATTGGATATGTTTGGTGACTACTTGGGCGATGTGATATGCCCCAAAGTAGGGAGATTATTTATACTTGGGTGATGGATTATGCCGCCAAGTGATTAGGTGATGTTTTATGCTGCCATATTATTTATGCTTGTGCGATGGGTTATGCCGCCAAGCTGAGATTATGAAGTGCATACATGTGTGTGAATATATGAAGGGACGAGGGTTTTCACATAAATGGTTATTACCCGCTCGGTATATGATGATTTGTTCACATATATGTCTGTGGCTTTTCACTGGGGATTTAATGGTTAGCTTACCCGCTTGGTATATATATATGATGTGTTCGTATATATATGTTCCGTGGCTTTTCACTAAATGTCCCTCATAAATTTTGATGCATTGATTGTATGTGCTGTTTTAATATTTCAAGACATTTTGATATAAACAGATTTATTGATTATGTTAAATATATATATATATATATATAGAAATATATGAATATTTTGAAATTTTGAAATTTGGAAGAAGAACCACTTTCAAAAGAGATTGCATGCATAAACCAATTTTTATATATACGTTATGTACGAAAGAAAATATTATTTTCCTATTTAGTTTTACTCACTGAGTATGCAAGTACTCACCCCACCAAAAATTCCTAATAATGTTTCAGGTAGTTCTTGGATTATTAGCCGTGCTACTGTTGCTAGTTAGTGCAAGAGGAGCGAGTTAGATGTAGTAGTGGCATAGTTAGATTGTGCAAGCTTATATGTTAGTTGAGTAGCAAACTGTAATATGCAAGAGATATATTGTGTAATCAAATGTTAATATATATGTCATGGAGATTATGTATATGGTTGTATTTCTGAGAAATTACTGGATTGTTGTGAAATATTGTCTGGACGTGCAGGTACATGTAAATAATTTGGAGAATGTTATAAATACAGACAAAACTCTGCTGAAATTTCTGTTAAAATTTCTTGCATTTAGGAGTTTGGGATGTTGATTTGTTATTTATGTGATTGTTGACTGCTTAAAGACTTAATTAGCGTGATTAAGTCATGCAGGTAGGACTTGGGTAGTGCGGGTCCTTTCATCTTTCCACCGTCTGACCAATTGCTCAGCTTGGGATGCCAACATTTCAGGTCCAACATTCTACACCACACGTGGATCAATAAAAGCATATAACATAATCTTTCCAGTGCAGATCATATGTCGATACAACTTCCTGCAAAAAAATATCATGTCAAATATAATTTAAGAAAATTATAAATCAAAAATAAATTAATTATAACTTCAAATATTAATCAGCATTACTTCATATAGAATAAGACGCAATCAACACCCAAGTCCTGCATCTAACAAAATTTGTTGATATCCTCATGTGTCAGCACTCCAAGATGAGAATTGCCTATCATATCCCTCCCCAGGTTGAATTGAAGCTGTGTGAGTTATTGTTGGTTGAAGATAGTGGTAGCTACCATCTTCATTAATCTCAGCTTCGGTGGCAGGTCAGAGGTGATTAATTGATGTTGACTTTCATTGGAAGTGGAGATGCCCACGAATGACGTGGATGGGGAGTACTATTCGAGTCTGAATGAGCTACTACCTTGCCTTTTGATGCTCGTACTGATATTTTCACCTGGTAAAATATATAAATTTCAAAACAACATTAAAAATAACAATTATTAATAACTTAATTATTAGGAATAAATAAAACATAAATATTTACCTATTTTTTAGGTAAAAATACTAAAAATCTAGGCAATAGACAAAATGACTCCATAGCTTCTCCTACCAATGTAATGTCAAAAAATGGTAGAGGTAGGGCTGCATCAGGGACCAATGCCTCCTGAACATTGACTGACACATTAAGCTCCCCTAATCGTATCCCATGGCAAACAGAGTCTGGATCGGTCGTAGAGTACATCAATCCAGCAGTTACTATATTATCTCTAGTGCATATAACAAGCTTGCACTGTAGACGCTGCAAAATAAATTGATTAAATTTTTAATTAAATAACAATCAATATATTAAATGTTTATTAAACAACAATTTTACAAAAGTTTACCTCTTCAGGTGTCATGGGATGTACTAGAGCTGGAGGAGTACTAAGATGTACTGGTGCTGGCAAAGTACTGAGATGGTGCACCTCCTCATGAATATTAGTGGCAACCCAGGTATTGTCCATATACTGATCAGTCATGAAATCCATATGTCCTGGGTTGGCCACAAAGTCATCATGTGTCTTGCCCAGCTGTGCAGACAACAGCGTATTACTCTCTTGGAGGTTACAAATGACCTTAGATAGTTGTTTGATGCTCTCATCATTTGCACTATCCCCTTCTTTTGTTGGTTGGGTTCTATGTTGAGGAATGTGACAATACTCAGTAGAGGTCACCAACTTAACTTTTGCCCTTACTTGGCCCTTGTGCTCAGGAGTACCCAACACTTGGGTCAGTATATCATTGGGCAAATCCAAGTCAATGTATACCTCCCCAGCAACTACTATCTCCCGTAAATCATCCTCTCAAATTTATAAAACATGAAAATATCAGTGCTAAAATTGCATAGTTACTTAATATAAAAAGATATGCAAATCAAAAAATAAATTTAATACCATATGTTCTGCAACTGCAGCAGCTTTTGGTCTAAGAAACTTTCCCTCTTTATTTGAGTAGCCCAACTTCCATAGAGCATCTCAAGAAAGCGGTTTATCTGTGCCCAATCTCAGCTTCTACATGTTTACAAAATAAAAAATTCTTAAATTAAATTAAAACAGTTTAATTAAATTAACTTAAAATTACTAAATTTGTGAAATTAAATTAAAACAGTTTAATTAGATTAACTAAAAATTACTAAATCTAATTCTTAAATTAAATTAAAATAGTTTAATTAAATTAACTTAAAATTACTAAATTTTTAAAATTTTTCACTCATCTCATTGTACTTTGCCCTTGCAAATCCAATACAGGATAGACAATGATTGTACCGTTTTTTTTTTCTTAATTTTGATCGTTGCTTATGAAGTTCCTGCAAGATTAAAAACGAATATTAATTACATAACACGTTAATTGTAGTTTAATTAAAAAAAATGTAAAAAACTGAATTAATTAATACTTATTGCCCACTCAGGTGTTAATCGTTGCTGTACAAATTCATCCCACTGCTCTTGTGCAATAAATTTCCCTTATTTTTCGGGGACAACATCGAAAGCTTCCATGTCCTCTAATTCTTGGTACGGGTGTACAAAATGTGTGTACATAAAACTCTTCAATTTTCTGCACAATTCTTCAAAATTGTATGCTTCAATAATTCCTCCTTTTTATAAAATGTCTACATAAAAAATTAAGGTATTATTAGCACATTCATAATAAAATTGGTTGTATTATTACCTTTATTGTCACCCATAATATATTAATCAAATTTTTTGTAACATCGTTCCAACTCTTGTAGGTGATCAGTATTTGAGATCGGGTGTAACTATCTTCATAATTATCTAGACATTGGCCAGCTTTATTCACTCCGACCCCATGCTCGTTGTATATTACTTCTCCAAATTTGCCACTAGCGAATTGTCTATGAATATTTCCTAACTTTGAGGGTCCTCTACCCTTCTTTTGCTTTCTACTTGAGGAAGAGTCTTCATCATTAGAAATAGTTGGATTTTGATTTAGATCCGTATCTACAAAAAAAATATTAGTAAATTATCAAATATTTAGATACATATTAACAAACCAACAAATAAAAATTATATAATATAAAACCATAACATATATACAAAACCGTCGTTTTTAATTTTTTATGCCCGTCGTAAAATTATATTTTCCAAATTTTTAAAGAAACCGTCGTCTATAAACATATTACACTATAATTTCAATATATCCAATATATATTCATCCAATGTATATTCATACAATATATCTAATATATATATATATATTCATGCTCGGCTTTATTCATACAATATATCCAATATATATTCATCCAATACATTTTCATACAATATATCCAATATTTAAAATATTTCCAATATATTCATACATTATAATTTCAACATTTTCAGCAAAAAAAAAAAAAAAGTTTCACTAGCACAATGGCTTTTTCAACATTTCAACACATTTTCACAATATATTCATACATTATAATTTCAAAATTTCAACATTTTTACCAATATATTCACGGGCACAATATATATGTTCACGGCACATTTAAAGCACAAAATTAGTAAAAAATTATAGATTCACAATTGCCGACTACTTACCTTAAGTTTTTGAATTGAAAATGTAGTAGATTCGCGTTGAAATGAAGCAAACGGCAGAGAAAAGCTTGTGGCGGCGACAGTTTGGGTGTAGGGTTTTTGAAGAAATGGGAAAAAATGAAGGAGAATGCCGTTTAGGGAAGAAAACACAAGGGCAAAAACGGCACCATTTTTGTTATAGACTACAGTTCCTAGTTATAACCGTCGTCTATAAACTTAAGACGACAGTTCCTAGTGAAACCGTCATCTATAGACTAAAAACGACGGTTTCATAGTACTAACTAAAACAGCATCTTTTTACCGTTGAAATTCCAAACGGCGTTGTTTTAAATAAAAACACAATTTTTTTCCACCCAGCAAACCAGAGCTTGCCAGGCGTGTATCTAGGTGCCCCTTCAGGTGCCTGGATATCCAGGTAAAAAAAAATTAATTAAAATATTTATAAACTTATTAATTAACACCTAAACTTTTTATAAATTTTAAATTAACCTATTTTTAATATAATTGAAATATTTTTAATATAATTGAAATATTTTTAATATTATTAAAATATATATAAATATAATTACAATATATCCAAAATTTATCTTCATGAAAATAACTTTAAATTGTGTCAACAAAACCCTAATTAATATATTTACCATCAATTTAATTTGTATATTGAAAAAAAAAATGGACATACTTGATATAATTTAATAAAAGGGAAAAAATTAATTAAACACAATTAGCATTATTCTTTATTTTTAATTCATATTCCATTACAATCGTTACGAACACAAACTTCTTCACAGTCCTCAGCATCATGAGCGATCTTTTCATTCGGTATTTGTGTAGCAAATGGAGTGTGAATCAAAGCAATGTCTCCAAATGTATCCCCTTCAGAAGATTGGGTCTGTGTGTAATGAGGAGTGCTTAATACCACCGACCATTGAATCACAAGGATCCTCCACATAAAATACTCGTATTGCTTGATAAGCCAAAATAAATTGATCATATTTGTGACCAAGTTTGTTGAAGTTGACACATGTAAATCCACAATCATCTTTCTTAACACCATGATTGATGTCATCCCAATTACATTTGAACACTGGAATTTGAAATTTAATGTAATCCACATCTCATATTCCGACCACTACACCATAAAATGACATATCGGTGAATTTTGGATTGTCATCTTTTGCACTTGAATACTGCATCGATCCAACCACCAAGCTTACGCCACTATTCTGTGTAACACGCTTGTTGTCTCTTTCAATTGTATGGTATCGGATTCCGTTAATGTCGTAGCCCGAATAGCTCATTACTTCCAAACATGGTCCCAGTGCTATCCATCTCAATGTAAGTGACACAATATTATCTGGTTCACTCAATTCTTTCTGAATTTGCAAAAACACCACACGCACTATTAGTAAATGCAATAAAAGTAATGCAGTTACTTCATCTCGAAACCAATAAAAGTAACAATTAATGTTAAACTTACTTCATCTCGGAACCAATAAATGAAAGTGCAATTTTGCTCGTTTTGAAACCATTTTGCTCTTCTTGTTTTTTACGAATATCACACTTTAAACTCTCTATATGTTTCCTAAAGAAAACAAAAGTTAATGACTATAGTAAACGAATATTCAATATAATATTCAATAAAAAATATAGAGCATTAAACTTACTCGAAGTAAGGTTGTACTTCGGGTGTATTTGAAAGTATGTACAAATGTACTTGCTCCCATAGGTCACGAGTAATACTTAATAAATTACCACCCTTCAAAGGATCACCAGTATCATCTTTCACACATTGTACTTCATGGCGGCCAGGTGGGTTCCCGATTGCATGCATGCCTTTTTGATACTCACTACAAAATTTGATTGCTTCCTCAACGATGTAGTTCTCTGCAATGCAGCCTTCTAGGCGGTAATGATTGCAAACATACCCTTTCAACACTTTCATGTATTTCTCAAATGGATACATTCACCGAAAGAAAACTAGCCCACACAATCGCACTTCTCGAACCAAATGAACAGTTAGATGAACCATTATATCAAAGAAAGACTGAGGAAAATACTTTTCAAGTAAACACAATGTCTTAACAAGATCTGTCTAAATAATGTCTAAATTTGAAACATCAATCTCTTTTTTGCATATAGCGTTGAAGAAAAAACAAAATCTCATTATTACATGTCGGACATTTGTTAGGAAAACTGATCGTAGTGCAACAGACATCAATTGTTGCATCAAGGTATGTAAATCATGAGATTTCATGCCTTTCAATTTCAAATCATTCATCGACACAATATTCCAAAAATTTGAAGAGTAGCCATCGGGAACCTTTAAATTTGCCAAACAGTTGCAAAAAGTTTTATTCTCTTCCTTTGATAATGTGTAACATGCAGGTGGTAGATATGTCATTCTCTCTTCAACAACAGGAGTCAAATCACTTCTTATGCCCATTTTGATCAAATCAAGCCGAGAATTAAGTCCATCTTTAGTTTTTTGAGGAATGTTAAGCAATGTGCCAACAATGCTCTCGCATACATTTTTTTCAATATTCATGACATCTAAGTTATGCCTCACATATAATGACTTCCAATAGTCAAGCTCAAAAAATATAAACTTCTTCTTCCAGCAATCTCAATTAGCAGTAGACTTTTTTCTCTTATTACCACTGTCAAATGACTTAGAGTCAAGTTTTTGAAGTATATCTTCTCCCGTCACAGGTCAAGGAGTTGGACGAAACTCCTGAAATCCATTGAAAGACTTTTTATGCTTTCGAAAATGATGATCACTTGGGGAAGAAAACTCCTATGTCCAAAAATTCATTTTTCTACCATTTTTCAAACTTTGAGCACACGTGTTCTCGCTGCAAATAGTACAAGCAAAATATCCTTTAGTGGTATGACTAAACAAATTACTATATGTAGGGAAATCATTTATAGTCCACAATAATATTGCTCGCAAAGTGAAAAATTCTCGTTTACACGCATTCCAAGTTCACACCCCCTCATCCCATAACTGCTTAAGATCGTCAATCAATGGCTGCAGATAAACATCTATATCGTTGCTAGGCTGCTTCGGTCCAGATATCAACACAGTCAACATTATAAACTTCTGCTTCATACACAACCATGGTGGAAGATTATATGTAACTGTAAGCACATGCCAACAACTGTATTGAGAACTCATATGCTTATGCGGGTTAATTCCATCAGCTGCAATCCCAAGCCTTAAGTTTCGACATTCATTACCAAAATTAGGCCACATGCGATCAACTAGCTTCCAAGATGATGAATCGGCGGGAGACTTAACTTCTCAACTGCGACCTTTCGTTCATTTGCATGCCACATTAGATTTTTAGTTGTGCCAACGCTTTGAAACATCCTCTTGAACCTTGGAATGGGTGGAAATACCACATGACTTTATGAGAGACATTTACACATTTAGTTCTATTGTCAGTTTTCTTCCACCTCAATGCTCCACATTTAGGACAACTTTCTTGCGCTTCATATTCTTTTCGATAAAGAATGCAGTTGTTGCGACAACAATGTATCTTCTCATAATCCATGCCCAATGTTGTTAGAGTATTTTTCACGTTGTACATAGAATCTAGAAAAACATTATCGCTCAGTAGCATTTCCCGCAACAACTTTAATAATTTGGAAAAACTTGTGTCTGAAAGACCGTATTTCGATTTCAGGTTGTACAACTTTACCAAACTAGATAGTTTGCTAAAGTTCGTACAATCTAGATACAAAGGAGTTTCGGCATCCTCCAACAACCTCTTAAATTCACCAGGATTATCCATAAACTTGTCACAAGCATCATTCACCATGTCAATATTATTTAAGTGGGTAAAATGACTTTCAGTGTTATTGCATTTTCTAATTCCACTCACTCTAGAATAATATCCACTATATCCTTCCAACTCTTCTCCATGTAAAATCCACTTACGATAATTCGTATCAAACCCCTTAAAGTATATATGCCCTCTCATTTCTTCAATAGTGCTAAAAAATAAATTCCCACATTCCTTATAATGACATCAAATTTTACCATATCTATTTGCACTTTTCTTAGTAAATTCTAAAAACATTTCAAAACACTTTTGAAATGCATCGGTTCTCCTGTCCATCGTTATCCATGATTTGTCCATTTTATCTATTTGAATAACAACTAATTTAAACAAGAATGATTTAAAATATAGTAATAAATAATATATTACTAAAAATTTAACCAACATTTAATAATTAACAAATCAATAATAGAAAATAAATAGAGAACAATAAATAAATAAACAATAAATATAGAGACAACGATAATTACACAACTAATTAATATTAATATTTTACTATATTCTAAAATTAACTACAACAACATAAAATATATAATAAATAACAATACTATATGAGATTATAACATATCAAATATTTAAACAAACTAACAAATTTAATAAATGGAAAACATATATATATATATATCATTGCAGAATTTAAATGTTCATAACCTAATAATTATAAAATAATTAATTCATGAAAATAAAATTATATAACTAATTTAATTTAAATGATAATGCAATAACATAAATATTTAATGTGGTTAATTGCATAAAGTTACTTACCTCGATAGTAAGCTTTTTTACAACAATCAACTTCAAGCTTTAACAAATTGATGACTTAAATCCTGAATAAATGCTACTTGAATATTTTTTATCACCACTAAAAATTGAATGAAAATTATGGGATAAATGAATTTCTTATTAACAAGTGAATTTGATTGAGAATGAAATTGAAAATATATAAGCAAAAAAAATTACAACGGCTATATTTTTTGCAACGTTAAAACCCGCGTTTTAGACAATAAATGTAAGAGCGCCACGTGGACAAATATACACAAAAGGAAGTCGGTTAAAACCAAAAACTGAAGTCGAAAATGGGAAGAGTATAGACAACGATTTCTTTAGAAACCGTCGTCTATACTCTTCAACAGACACGTGGCATCCACATTGCTGCCACGTGTCTTTAGAGTTTTATCAACAACGATTTATGAAGTAACCATCGTCTTTTGATGTGACTATAGACGACGGTTATAAATAAAACCGTCGTTAATGTTTTCTTTATACGACGCACTGTCATATTTGTTACTTTTCAAAATTAATAACTGTTGTATTATTGTATCAATGTCGGCTTTCTTTTATAACCGACGTCTATATAAAAATAAAATCATCGTTGATAACTTCTTTATATAGTAGTGAGCTCATTATCCATTATTTGACTAACAAAGTATATCCTTTTACCAAAAAACCAAAAGACTAACAAAATATCCAAAAAGCCATATGAAGAGAAAGATCCATGTTCAACATCCATGAGGTGCATGCATACCATGGTGACCTACATCCACATTATTCTCTATTATTTATATACATCATAATAAGTATTTCTTTAAGTAATTTAGTTTTGTTCCTCCAGTCCTCACTTTTGGGGAAACAGTCTGGTAGGAAATTCACTCATTGTCTACAAGGTTCACATTTTAACGTTAATTTTTAAATTCAAGCCCACCATATATAAATGGAATTTATTTAGATGAAAAATTCAGGGTAGATTTGATGGGAAAAAAATTCCAGTACTCTTCAGAGAATCCCGCATATATATATATGCTCTACATGCTTATGTTTTGCAAGCAATAGCATAGTAGTATTGAAATTGTACTCATTTGATGGGTAGTTAAACTCAAACTACCAAAAAAAATACAACCTCAAACTATCAAAGTCAAGAATCAAATGCCATCCTTGAGTTGAACCAAATGCAAAGAGGGTCTCTTGGTTGGCTTTGCTTCGAGTTTGGACATCTTTCCATTTCCGAAGCAACCAAGCCAAAGCTAAAAGGAAAAGTAGAAACCTAGCCCTCATTTTTCCTTCATTCCAAAATCATTTAGGTAAATTTTTCTAGTTTATTTATTATCACTTGTGAAACTCATATTCAGTCGTCCTCATTTTTATTGTACATCACAAATTTCAAATGGGTGTTTTTTGTCATTCCTTTATAAGTTTCATCGGTAACCATCCATTTTTAGGCGTAAAGTTGACTTCGCCATTAGATCATAATACCAATCGGAGCGTCAGAAAAGTCGTAGAGTTATTAAGAAAACTCATATTTATTGTAAATGTAAAACCACAACACCATATTAAAGACGCGTCAGGATATGACCAATAGGTACTCATCCCACGGTTCCACCCAACACCAATACACACGATTTCGAGGACCACAAACCCAAACAGAAGTTCCAGAACACTCCGACGACACAACTAAACGCAATGACAAAAAAGCCCCTAAACGGACTAGGGGAAAAAAAAAAAAAAACCACCCAAAAACCGAACCAGACTTTAAGGTCTTACATCTCTCTGAGTCTGGTTTTTGACTTTTTCTTTTCTCTCAGTCAATCAGGAACCGATTTGATAGCAGCCTTTTTTATTTAATGTACTATATTACACTACAACCGGCTGCACACAATCACAGAGAGAAAGAGAGAGATATTTTAGATTGCCAGGACTAGACCCGGCACGGAATGCCCGACCCGATCGGAGACACTGCTCTCCCAAACGGAAGGGCAATGGTAAGAAGTAATCTCGGATGCTGATGACGAAGAAGACGTAGCGAAAGCCGACGGTGGAGATTGAGTTGGGGAATTACCGAGGCGAGTGACGGTAAGGGAAGTGTTGAAGTACTCCCTGACCTGGGTGATTATCCCATCAGTGACGGTCCACGCGTGAACCCAAGAGATCGAACGGTCGTGATCGCAGCCTTCGACGAGAACAAAGGAGCCGAATGAAGTGATGGACTGGGGTATGAATCGGAAGGTGTCCTTGGATGGAGCACCGGTGAGCAAGCGCATCAAATACTGATGGGACGGCGGACCATGGAACCACCAATCGAGGTCTGGGGATACAATCTGGTGCACCGCATCCACGCTGTGTGAACTCAGGGCCTCATACAGGGCGAGAACCACCCCTTGATTACTGGAATCACTTTCCTCCAGACTTTCCTGAGAGTTAGCCAGTTCTTGACTCAGAGGACGAAAGGAAAAAGAGAGAGAGATGAGGGAGAGATTTTCTAGGGAGAGAAAATGAGGGAAAATTGAAAACCAGAGAAAACTGCTTCGGGATTTGGAGTGAGGATGAGGCGTCATTTTATAGACGGAAAGTGGGTCCCGCCATTTGTTTACTCTGCGTGCGTTTTCATTTGTTTAATTGGTACGCCGGCCAATGGTTGTGCCGTCATTTGGGAAATTTTGGGTGGATAAGTGAAGGAGAGTCATAGTCCAGACATTTCTGATGACGCGGCGTGTTGCAATTGGAGAAAGAAATGGCTGAATATAAAGCGAAATTGTTGATGCGCGGGCATATCGCGGGGAGCGAGGGAAGCGAGGTAGTTTGAGCCTTTGTGGGGGCAATGGTCAAGCCAACTTTATTTGACCCCACTTATTACGTCATTTTTTGTAATCTACCAAATTACTAATTTTACAATTTCACGCTATTAGCTTTAGAATTCAATTAGTAAACTTCAGTCTGACGAAAAATTGAAAGATTATTTTTATTTATTTAATAAAAAATTATTAATTTTAACTTGATCTAAATCAATTTTTGCTTTTTAATGTTTTGACCAAAACTTTTTAGCACATCTGATTTATAAAATTGTTATTATATATTTATTTTAACTTATTTTTTTATTAACAGTTAAATATATGAATAATAATAATAATAATATATTTCAATAAAGACTATGAATTATTAAAAATTTAAAATGATTAATTTTATATAGCAGTTTTACGTAGCTTAATAAAAGTTTGAAAAATATACTTCTATTAGGAGCTTGAAACTCAATAAGTGACTAAAACTTCNTTAACTTATTTTTTTATTAACAGTTAAATATATGAATAATAATAATAATAATATATTTCAATAAAGACTATGAATTATTAAAAATTTAAAATGATTAATTTTATATAGCAGTTTTACGTAGCTTAATAAAAGTTTGAAAAATATACTTCTATTAGGAGCTTGAAACTCAATAAGTGACTAAAACTTTACTAAACCCATTAAATTTTTGTAGCTTTGCACAGACCCATTTTAAATCGATTAGGCAAAGTTAGATTAATGAAATTGTAAAAAAACTGAAAGTAACCGACTTTGAAAGAGTTGGTGATAATATTCACTTATGAAAGAGTTGAGCTCCAATGCTCCTTTTTTGTTTTTTAATATATTTATGCAATTATTTTCTGAAATAGGTATTAAGCATTACCTTGTCTTCTTTTTTTGTTTTTGGTGAATATTACCTTACCTTGTCTTCTTAGTGAAGCTGATAAGAAGGAAAAGTTGATAATTGAAGCGGATTTCAAGTTTCCATCAAACTTAAAAAGTAAAGAAACGAATCAAATTGTAATGTTAAAAAGCAACATTTCTAAAAGTGGAACCAAATAGTTCCCACTAGCGCTTAAGCAGCAAATTCCCTCCACTTCCTTGCAAGAAAATGATTTTTTTTTTTAATATCTATAAAAACAAGTGACAAAGAAAATATATTCTATATAAATAATATTTTCTAAGAATTCAAGCAAAGCAAGTCTCTGTTTTACTATTTATTTATTTTCCGGTTTTAAGATTTTGTGGTAATAAAACAAAAAATGAAACGATGGATTCCATTAAGCCTCAACTGCCCATTGGTTTTTTTCTTTTGGGTAAAAAATGTTTTTTCTTTGGGTGGATAAATGTTTTTTTTTTTTCTTTAATATATATATATATATATCAATTGAACTAGAGGAAAGAAATGAATAGTAGAGCTTAGTAGAGAAAAGCGAGTCATAGTTAAAGGCAATTTTCTGACAGCACAGTAATATATTTGTTACACGTCCACATCCTATGAATTAAAACTAGGTCCCTTGGAAATAGAACGATGACAAAAGTAAATTTGTCTTCTGCGAAAGTGAGAAATTGCATTTAGCAATTAGTGATACAGAGCAATTCTAGACTGGGTACAGACATTTTCCATCTGTCTAACAGATGCCAAAAGAGAGAGGGTCCTTTCTTAACCGTACGATTGTGATCGAACAGCCACAATTGCTCCTGCACAAACCTATTAAGGAATTGGTCCACGGCTGTCTCTGCTCTGTAATCACTTTCAGAGAAACAGGTTCAAAGTTGAGAAACTGAAAGTGAAGGTCAAGCTCAACAAACAGGACCTCCTCAGTTTTTTTTGTTCTTTTTTTTTCTTTTGCTGAAGAACAAGCAGGACCTCCTAATCCTGCCATGGCTGGTGATGTTTATGGAAGCCAATAATTACTGATTAAGACACACCCACCCTCTACTTATGTAATAAAAGTGGATTAAGATATTTGCATTCTGTTTTATTTTTTCTTTTCTATTTTTCCCCCCTTAAATTTGGATATTCTTATAGCCTATTGTTATGGGTTTGTACGGACAAAAGTTAAATTAATTACTAATGAAGAGAAAACAGTGAACTAACCAATCCACTAAACCTTCTTGTTTTATGTAATTTTCCATTTTCCTGAGTTGTCTTTTTGTGTATATATATTCAATATAATTCCGACCCATTTTATAGTATTTTGAGTACTTAGTAAATGGGTTTTGGTAGATAACCAGCGAATCATACATTACACATGAAAGGGTTTAGGTAGATGATGATCAAAGTCTTATATTTCAGAGCGATTTTATAGGAAATAATAACTTTTTCCAGAAAAAAAGCTCTTTCTTATGTCATAGGACACATAGTCCCCTAACTTATACCAAACTTGGTACTACTTGCTAAAAGTCTTAAGTAACTGTATAATTAACTAAGGTTTATTGACTTTAGTCCTTAAGACAATGGGCTACTTTTCTTTTCTTATACTAAATGATAAATCTCTGTTCAGGGTCTAACTTAAACGCTTAAGGTTTATTAAGATGAATCGTCTATAAGGAGAATTCTATCATATGGATCAGTTGTTAAATTATGTATACCGAAACATTTAAAAGCTTCGTTTCTAATTACATATAATCCAGTAAAATTACACGGCATCTGAAATTTGCCAAAATGCAGATGGAATGTAGTCTATAATAACATATACTTTTGAAGTGTGAGATTCAAAATGTTGTCCTATTCTACACCTTGTGCAGTTGCTAATCCCAAAAGAGAGAGCCAAACTTGGCATGCAATGCCAAATGTTCCCAATCCAAGAATAGTTTCTCAACCATGACTATGCTTCCTAAGATGCACACTTGGCAACCTAATAATAGAGTTTCACAGCTAACCAGGTAGGCGTGGAGGTCTAAAGCTTTTCCATTTGACTTTCCTGTACCGGCCTTCATGGTCATCTTTGGCATTTAGCATCATCAACATCAATTTCAAAGCTTTGATGATATAATCTCACAGGTCCATGCTGGCAACTTGCACAACCAATCAAACCACTGCATTACACCTTTCGAGCATGCTGTGAGACACTTGGCACACACATTTCCCTGCCACGTATATAAGGGGAAAAAAGAGAAAAAAACCAGCAGGCACAAAAGAAAGAAATATTGTTATACAGATGTGGTTCATTGATAGTATAAGAACACAAAGTGATTAAATTTGGTTCCCTTGTCATGCCCAAGGGCGGTGGATCATATACCAAAACTTCTTACTTGAAGTTTGAATGCCTATATTGATGGGTTCTGAATTTCTGATCCATCATATGCATCAATGATCAAATCTTCGTTTTGTATCAGATATGATTTTTCTGTTTTGGTTTTTTTAGATGTTGGACAAATCCAATGAAGTTTTCACAGTGCCTGGAACAAACCCCATTACGCGTTTAGATTTTGTTTGACAGCTTGAAATTATTTGGCTTGTATAATAAAGACTTCCTAGATGACAAAAAGCAAATCAATGAGCACCTGACATACAGACAACAGCAAAGCCCTACAATGAAATAATTCTAGTTAAGAGAATCTCTGCAAACTATAACAACTACCTCTGTTATTGAACCACGTTGGTACCTACTCCATAATCCAAAAGGTATCTATCTCTGTCCCTCATGCAGACACACACTCGTCAGAATACATATACACATGCACTGTTGCATTTGCATACCCCCATTAGCAAATTTTCGTTCAGGTGCATGCTTGTGAAAGTGAAATCTTGGATAAGTATGTTTGGCAAATAATGCCAGATTTAAAATAATAAGCAAAAAAGTATAGATATTTTCAAAGAGCTAATCGATGCAATTTTTCTGTATTTTCATATCAGAAATTTTGAACTTATAAGAGATTCAACGGTTAATAATGCCAATATTGATAAATCATATCCAAGCCCTCTTAATCTGATTATCTGGGTATCAAATTCTAATGCTCAAATCCAAAACAAAAGTCAAATTATAATGAAAACACAATTGAATATGAATCCCATGATGGATGACTATTAAGGAGAGAAAGCAACTCGGAACAGACTGCTGACTACCAATATTCCACAACATCGTGTAGAGCTATATCACAAAACAGTGACATGACGTCCACTATTAGAGTCCAATATATATATACGTTTTCAAAGTTTCACCCTATATTCCATCTTTGTTATAGAATTACAAAATGATCAAAAAGTTACAAAAAATTCCATTGAAACCCCAAATCCTGCAAGAGTCTCCCTTCCTAAAAAAATTATGCATGGATGAAGACTGGAGTCTAGAGTCATGGGTCAAGACCTTTTTTTTTTTTCCTCTCAACGTCTCTATCATAATCCATTTTGGTTCTCATTTCAATCTCACAATCTATTTGAGCCCGGTCACTTTTACATCTGCTGCAAATAGTAGTTTACTGCCCTGAACGAAATACCCATCTTAAGGAAATTTGTCCAATAAAAACTGTTCAAAAACCAGCTTCTCAAAAATATTTTCTAATCTAATTGTGGTAAGTCTTTTTCTAGTCATCATCCTTCCTAATTTTGTATGTACATGAAAACGTAGAAGCATTTCTAAAATTTAATTGAAACTCTAGAATCTTTATGATCATAAACTCTAGAATCGTAGCTTTACTAAAACTACATTCCTCTTGCTTCAGTATGAAAGCCAACAAAATTCCCATTAGCAGCCCACTAAGTTGCAACCAGAACTAAAAAAAGTTGTTTTGAGTGGGTCTCTGTCTCAACTGTAAATAGAAAAACATAACAATAATACCTCACTCATATATCACATTCTGAGGGATTCTTAGAAGAAAATATTGCTCAAGGTAGAGCTACTAATCAAATGTTTCTATAATCATATGGAAACTACTAATTCCAAGAAAAAGAAATCTTAAGAAACAAAAAAAGCAGATATACAATCGAACACATTAACTCAAATACAATATCAATACACTCAACTCAAGATACATGTAAATCTCGTCAATGTTCACAAGGTTTCACATTCAAAATGCTATATAGATTTCTTCCCCTTTTGAGGTTATGAGGCTTCTCTTTGTATTAACGATGGAGCAGGTGGGATCATAGTTTCATCCTTACCTCTTTCGGAAGACTCTTCTTTCAACGTTGAAAGTTGCCTCTCTGGACTATAATATTCCTTTGAAAGTCTGCTGGGACTTGGAGAAGCAGCTACATTGTTCTTGGATGGGCTAAAGTTGTTTCCCAGTGGAGAACTTGGGCCAGATCTGTACTGAGCCACTCCATCTTCACGGGGCAAAGGTGAAATTGGTAGCTGGTCACCATTGTCCAACTGTTTCCTGCAAAACTTATCTTCCACAATGTCATAAGAATTCCCAGTTCGCACTTCTTGAGCAAGAGAACACCAACAACAGAAAAGCCACAATGTGCAATCACCCAATGCCGGTTGACCAAAACAAAAGTTATAAGCAGGCAAATTGAATCTCTTTCTCATTTGAATCCTCCAGAAGCCACCATAGAGCAAACCAAATGCACATAGAATCATGCCGGTAATGCTTAGAGCCTCACGAACAGCCTCATTGTCAATGTTTACAGCAGCCAAGTTAAAAATCAAGAAAGGAGCCGTGCAAAACAGAAGAAATGTAAAAATATGAACAAAAATGTTTCCAAATCCAAGTCTCTCCATATTCCATCCAAACACACAAAAACTACAAAAGAGTGAGAGATATGCCATAGAAAGGTCATCCCAAAAGTCAAGTATACCTCCACTCCACTGTGGTCTATTCTCGATCACCTGCTGCTCATCCCTCAATGCAAATGAATATTTTTTCTCCATTGATTTCAACCTTAACTTTTCTGGCCTCTCTCCGGGGCTCATTTGAAGCTGTGCTTCCTCATCCATTGCAGAATCATAATCCTTACCAAGAGGGCTGACAATTAAATACACACCTGAAATTGCAGGAGCAGCAATTGCAAAAGAGATACATATTCCAACTCCAATGGCCGGTCGTTCAGATCTCTTGTACCCCAAGTTTAGACCACAAAGGGCATATTGAGCAAAACAGTTCACGTGGAGTAGAAGAACCACCACCATCATGTGAGCCCATTCATGGGGTTTATAAGTCCCATTCTTGCAGTAAATCTTTCTAAGTCTAGAAATATCTTTAGGTTTCCATCTACATAGAAGTACAAGGTGGTAAAATCGCTTTGGATGTAGGTACAAACACATAAGAGTAAATAGTGCATTGAGAATTTGGTTATTAACATCAAACCATGCATCTCTCTGGGACTTCTTCGTTAGCACATGATTCAACATTCCAGTCATAACCAGGAATAGAATTGCACCTGAAACAGCAACACATAAAATCCACACAAAAAGAGCCATGTTCGATGGGTTTCTAATCCATTCTTTGCACATTTTCATAACCGATGCCCAATCAATTTTCTGAGATAATACCCCATTGAGACGTTCTCTGAAATTATGACTACTAGAAGAAGCAACAGTTCTTGAAATCTCATCTTTTCCCTCAGCTATCCGCTTGAACTTAGCAGATGCAGAACCAAATTTAAAAAACCTCTTTCTATCAGCAACAGCAGTGAAGGTATTGCTGAAACGTCTTGGAGATTTTTTTTCATTTAGCAGTGTCCTTTGAGACCCTGAAATGTCAAGGGCGACTTGAGCCTTCGGTTGATTACCTTTCGAATCCTCAATTTCCTCTTTGCCACTTCCATTATCAGACAATACCATTGTTGTATCCAGCTAAAGCTATCTCAATCGAAATCAGAACTGTAAAGAAGAAGGATACAATGCATATATGTAAAATTTCTTCAATGTTCCTAATAAGGCTGTAAAAGGAAACCCAAGTAATACATTATCTACTTATTTTTCTCTCAATAAACAACTGAAAAGTATTCTCAAAGAACAAGACAAGTAAGGAATCTATAAGAGAAAACCAAATCACAAAATCACTAACCAAGACTGGAATTTGATATATAGAAAACGACCAAATGAATAAATTTAACAGCAAAAATCTCTACAAAATTGGACAAGATGCTGATACAGTAACCTTCTTTTACGCGCAACTTATAAACTTTTATTACTAATTTAAAGTCGATCTACTCGATAAAAGGGGAAAAAGGAAAAGTGGGGGAAGAATAAATTGTACTTCAAAACCCAGAAACCTATCCCAAAGAACAAGCTTTTCTAATTATCAGAAAGCAAAGGAAATAATAATACACAGGAAATAAAAAATAAAAATTTCAAAGAAAAAATTGTTCTCAATCTAACCCCAGAAAAAATAAATTGAATCATACAATAGGAAGTATGTTAAAGAGAATCAAATACTATACCTCAAAAGAACAAAAATCAGAAAAAAGATTCAAAAGCTTGTATAAAAAAAAAAAAAAAAAAAAAGGCCAATACTCACCAATAACAAGAGGAACACGAGGCTTGAAGAAACTGATTTACAAGCGGTTACTGACAAATTCTTAACTACCAATTTATTAGGCTTTCCTTGTGTTTTTATCTTTCAACCTTCCTCTCTCAATTTTTTTTCTTTTTTTTTCAAGTTTCAGATCCTAAAGTTGCATGAACTCGATGTTGCTAATGAACTGAAAATGATTAATAGGTTGTTGGACGAACACAGTCAACGAGGATTGTAGTGGATGAGGCACTGGAGAAGAAAAGTAAAACGCTGTCGTATGAACTTTCTTGGGACAGAAACAGCGTCGTTTTCATGTTGCTAAGACAGAACCGAAAGAGGAAGTTTACATGGGTCCATCAGAAAGCTTCTGATTTCTGGCAAAAAATAAAGTAAAATATAATTGAAAATAAAAATCCATTTAAAAACAGCTCATAACATGGACCCAGACCCCTCCACGTGGAGTCCCATATTTATTTCTAGAAACGGACCAATAATTCTCAACTCCTTTGTTAATTGGTCTTCCTTAATCTTTATTCCAAGTTGTTGTTTTTTTCAAATCCTTTGTTCCAAGTTTTTAATGTCCTAATTGTTAAAGAAAAAATACTTTTTAAGAGCATCTAGGCTTTTTATTTTTTCTATTTTTTAAAAAATAGAGACCTAAATTATTTTAAATTTTTAAATGAAAAAATAAAAATAAAAAGTTAATTTGATTCCGTAAATATATAAAGTCAAACGCACATTATAAATTAAATTTGTCAATATTTTTCATTTATCATTCTATATTTTTCTATGTATATTATCTCTATATATTTATTTATCTTTTTATATATTTTTATGCACCATATTTTTGTATATTAATTTAAAAAATAGTGTATAATAATTTAGTAAATATTACTTTTTAATTTAAAAAATTTATTAAAATGCTTTTTATAATAAAAAATATACTTTTAAATAAAGAGCACCAAGATGCTCTAATATTAAATTTCTTAACGTGCTTGTTACCTTTTCTCTTTATTTGATACTTTTTTATTTTATATTTGTGACTTAATTGACCCTAAAAATTATGTTATTTTAATGTTCTCAATTACTTTTACCAAAGAAAAAAAAAGTTCTTAATTATTTTTCCTTCTTATTCTGCAGTCTAATTAATTTAAACTAGTGTAATCAAGCAGTTTTATATAGTTTGAAACCTTCGTCATTAGAAAATTTATTATATTCACAGTTTAATACCATACATTTTGTTTTATGAAAAATTATTTCTTATAATTTGTTCTTCAAATAAATAACAATTTGATAAACAATTAATCATAATTCAATCTTAAGTTTTCAAACATTATTTTTTAAAATGAACTTTTTATACAACTTTTTATTTTTATTTTTTTTTTGAAATTAAACTTTTATACTGATTAAAAAAATTTAGTTCAAGTATGTAAGGTCTAAACCTACTATTAATTATGTAAGGTCCAAACCGACTATCTCTTTTATCCGAACTAATTTTCAGACATTTAAAACCTCACTTTTTTCTACCCAACGCAATCAAACTTCCAAAATCATTACCCTGTTTAACCCAATTAATTGAATCATATTTCCATGTATTTGAACACTATAGACAATGCCAAAACCAAGTAAGTAGAACACAGGAAATGATACACAATTTACATGTCATGCTCGTAAACAACGCATACCCACTCTGATAAAATCCCAAATCAAGTACAATTTAGTATCAGTCAATTCGTACATCTAAATAAAGTATAACTGAAAACAATAGCAATCAGCATCCACATCAAAAGAGAAATCCGCACGAGATTTATAAATCAGATTCAAGTGAGATCGTCCTCCTCTAGTTCCTTGGCTTTCAGTTTTTCCTTCACCCTTAACAGTAGGGTTGTCTTCCATGAATCCTATGTAGTATCACATAGCATCAGTAAATTGCTAAAAAAAAAATAAAGAAAAAAAAATGAACAAATAGTGATGACAAAAACCAATACTCATACAAATGTCAAACTGGTGACCAAGTGCAGCAAAATGATGGGGGAAAAAAGGAGAGAGAGAGAGAGAGAGTCTCTAGGATGCATAAAAATATTCTTGAACAAATAGAAGCCTAGTGTTCAAAGAAAGATCAGAGGCAAAATTGTCAAGAAATAGATTTAAGCTGACGGGGGAAGGTTTCTAAAATGAACTATTGGAAATGGAAAAGTTTCAATAATTGTGTATCGATCTATGCACTTTACTTCTAGTTGTTGAATCCAACACAATACAAGCACATGCAAAAACGGGATATCCACCTAAGCTATAAGATTCCTAACATAATCACAACCCAAAGTATGAACAAATTTAAAGAGATATATACCAGTGGGGTCATGCTATCAAATTCCTTCACCACATCAGTAAATTTTGCAATGTCTTCCTCATCAATTGTAGCAGCAATATCCTGCCACATAAATAAGCTTCCTCATCAAGATTCCATCACCTCCACAGAAATACCATAACAACAAATTTAGATGGTAAAACTAATAATTAAAGCGATAATGATTCCAAAAGCACCAAAATCACACAGGAAAACAAATAAGGTATTCCCAGTGAACAAATAAAGAAGTGCCAACTATATTTTCTTGTGTAAATGGCATCTATCATTCTATTTGTTCAGATAATCTAACTGGTAAGAACTAGACAAATACATATTTACAACTTTCAAAGGTCTTTACAGTACTAGAAACCAATGCAATGTTCATCCAAAACCAACGTAACCCACCGCTAAAAATTTGCACTCCCTTGTCCCTGAAAAAGTTGGATCTAGTTCCTGCAAAAGTAAATGCAATATTTGTACTTTTAGAGTTTAGACATTTGGCAAGATAAAATGTTTTGATGCTGATAGAAAGCCAAACTTAGACCTGGTATCGCTCTAATGCATTGGTTATTGCAATAACATCTCCTTTGCAAAGCTGGCAAAGTCCAGCATTTAGAAGATGTCCTTTAACTCCATACTTCAGCAAGTTATTGCCAAGTGAATGTCGAGCTATCTGTTCATAAATCTCAATTGATTTCTGATATCTGCAGGAAATATTCCAAAAAAAATAAAATATACTTCAGTACATTACTTGTTTACAAATCACAATAAACTACCACAGATCTAGAAGTCCAAGATGATCAAGGTGTGATATTTTTTCATGTAGAAATCATCAACCTCTACCAAAAATCTATAAATATAGACAAGAGTGTAGAAATAAATAAATAAATAGGAAGCAAAATGGGATATCACGTCATAATGTATTATGAAGTCCTATAGAGAAGACAGGCTTACTGTTCCAGTTGAGCAGCAAATTGTGCAACTTTTTGCTTGCACTGATTAGCAGAAGTAGTTACATCTTCTCCCTGGAAAAAGTCAGCTGCTCTATCAAAAAATTCAATTGCCTTCTCAAGATTCTGTTCAGACTCATACAATTCAGCAATTTCCTGCATATATGGGAAACCAAATGCTTTATATGCCATGGAATGTCTTCAGGATTACATAACACCCTCTCCTAAAAATGTATTCGATGTTAATGTGAAGACTAAAAGTCTACCAACAGTAGTGCCTAGAAGGTGCCTAGAAAGCTTTATGTTATTACAAAATTAAATAGAAAGGGAAAGGGAGAAACAAAACAAGACATAGAAATAAACAATACCAAAAAGTAGCGAATTATACGCATGGAATAAAGTGTTTTTAACGAAGATGTTGCAATGTTACAAAGTCACTGGTCTAACTAGATAAGTACAAACCTTATAATATCTTGCAGCCATATTGAGCCTTCCAATATCACAAAAGAAATTTACTGCCTGCTCTAAGCAAGATATAGCCTCTGCATAGAAACATATATTTTAACTATTATATGGTTTTATTCAGCTGTAAAAGAAAAAAGATGAGATAACGAAGTCTGTTTGCTTAAAAACTTGTAATGTCAAAGTCAAACCTTTTGGGACAAGACAAACATGTCCAACATATCCAAGAGGACCAAGATGAAAATACAACGCTTTTGATCACTAAATATTCAAGATAAAAATGCATAATGTGTTTCAATTGAGAGATTCATAATTAATCACCATATCGTAAAAAGTTATATCATACAAGGTTTCTTCCACCAATCAGTAATTCTAACAGCAGTTACAGCACTGCAGATGATGGAAAAGGAAAAAGCCCATGCCAAAAAGGATAGAAGAGGAGACAGCTTAGTCAGGGTAAGATACCAAACCAGCCAAAGAGGGGCCTAAGGATATGTAATAGCTATGGAAGATGATAAATGTACGATAAAATGTTTCATACCATTTACAGATGTTTTCTTGTAGCAATGAGCAGCATCAACATAAGCTTGGGCTGCTTCATGTTTGCTATCCAACTAAAAATAGAGAAGACTATTGTCATATGCATCTAGTTAAATTGATAACATAGAAAGAAAAACTAGAAAATAATCACTATACTCCAAAACACCAAATTCACTAACCTTCAAATGGCAGTTTGCTAACTTGACATATGTTGCTCCGGCTTTGTCCCCTGAAATAACATTGAAAAAATTAGAAAGCAATATCGGAAAGATCCTTTTACAAACAATAAATGAATTCCCTAATCCACTAAGCGCCAATAGAATCAACAATATAGAACTCACAGAAGTTGTTTTCCCAAAACTGATAGTGCAAAATGCTTCCAAATCCAAAGAATCAATATTAACGCAAAAATTAGAATTTTATGGCAATTTGTATACAATTTTCATAATTTAATCTGTGTAAAATTAAATATAAAAAATACCCCCATGAATTACCCCGGATAACAGACCATGATATATAATAGATGGGCACCATCACCGCGTAATGTTCATTTCATTTCATCATATTAAAAATTCAATTAATATTGCTAAAACTATTCATTGTTTGAGATTCTCATTATACTTATTTCCTAACAACAACATCCAAACAAATTTCTAACACCAATTCCACTGCAATGAACACCAACAAGCAAGTTCACCAATCAGCCAACAAATTCAATACGAAAATCATCCTCTAGTTAAAACGTAAATCCAAGCATTTCTTCAACCTTAAAGGATTGAAACGATCCCCAAAAGTACTCAAAATGCAAACTTGAAAAAGTTTCCCAATCACATCTGACTTCGTGAACACTAAATTGGCGAATTGATCGTCAAGCAATGGCAAAGAATTGACTCTTCCAAAACAAAACCTAGCAAATCCATTACTAATTCACTCTCTCTCTCTCTCTCTCTCTCTCTCTCTCTCTCTCTCTCTCTCTCTCTCTCTCTCTCACTCACACACACACACATATGAATGCATGAAACAATAACCAAAAATTGGACGCATGCAATGGGAACAAGGCGAAAAGATCCGAAACACTAAATTCCATGAAATCAGATTATTATTATTTTTTAAAAGAAAGAAAATAAAAAAGTTACAAGATTTGGCGAGTTTGTAGGAATTGGCGGCTTTATCGAAGAGATCGGCGGCGTCTTCATGTTTGGAACCGAACAAACCCCAGCCGCTGAGCTTTTTCTCTGCTTTCTTTTCGAAATCATCTGCCCTAGCTAGCTGATCCGCCATTTCTGCCGAGATTTTACTTTTCCGATTGCTTTTTTCTTTTGGTTTTCTTCTGAGTTGAAGAAATGGAGGCGACCGGTGGGTGAGAAACTGAGAGAATGAAATAATCCAAAAGCGGGTATTTGATATTGTCAAGGCTAAGGTTGAAAGTTCCACGGCCGGTGAGGTTTTTGCTTTTTAAATTTTTCCTGGGTTAGGCTGGTTTTGCTTTTTCTTTTGTGCCTGCTGCTATGAGCCGCTGGTTTGAATAACAAAGCTGACGAGTCGTTTGCTTGGTGGGTTTGAGCTTGATCTTGGGCTTGCTTAGGTCCGATTTTATATTTGGGTCGGGTCTTTACACTTTTGGGCCTTTAAGGCCATCCTTCCCTTCAATTAGTAAAAGCCCAACTGGCATAATTTTTAAAAAAATTGTTTTTTTATTTTTTTATGTATATATACAACCTAACAAAAAACTATACATTAATATGGATTTATGATACCAATGTCCTTTGTTACATTTTTTCATTTTACATTTACAATGCTAAATCAATGTTCCTTAAAGTTTGTAAACCATAAAACACCAGTCCAAAATTTTTAACCTATAATTTTTTAATTGTTAAAGTGTGAGTGGTTATTTGCAATGATATAAGTAGATTTAATTTTTATTCATCGGAAAAAAAAAACAAAACAAAAAAAAACAAAAAGGTAGATTTTCCTTCCCTAAGCAACGGTACAATTGGAATGATTTTTTTTTTTTTGATAATATAATTTAGCAACTAAAGAGTAATTAATGTAAAGGTTTTGAACTGATCGTATACCCACATATAAACTTTAAGGGTTGTTAAGGCTAACAAATACTACTAAGGCAAAAAATGTCGAAATTGAATGGGGCATCGATGCCAAAAATCTTATTATGAATGATATAGACTTGAACAAAGAGAGATGCCAAAAACCTTATTATTAATGACAATGAGCTTTTTTTAAAAATGGGAAATTCAAATTCTCAATAAAAAAATGTAGTACTCTTAAATACCGGTACTTTTAAAAGATAAACGTGTGGATTCCACATTATATAGACCATGTATGCTTGTGTCTAAAAAATATGGTACTCTCTAAACTACCAAAAATTTACTCCAAATTTAGGATAATTTTTAGGAAACGATGTGATTTGCCACGTTGGATTTGATTTCATAAAGAAGAAAATGATCGACTAATTACATTTTAGTATTTTTATCTTTCAAAGTTTGCAATTTAAATTTTTAACTTTTAAAAATAATAATTTAGATTTTACTTTTTTAATTCGTTGCAAATTGATTTAATCTTTAATTTAACAAACATATAGATAATTATGTCTATATAGGCAGAGTTGAAATATTAAAAAAGTCATAGTTAAGTGGATAGATAAGATCATGTGAATTTTATATTGATAAAATTATTATCTATCCGTTGTCAAATTTAAAATTTGACCAATGTATAGCAAATTGGAAAAATTGAATATCTAAATGTTACTTTTGAAAACAAAAGATTTAAACGTGTAAAACTAGAGCAATTAACCCTAACAGGATTGGTGTTTTCCTCATTGGCCATCTCTAAAATGTTTTTAAACAGATTCTTGGTTTTAGCTACTAATAACAACAGGAAAATAGGATAATAGCCTGTGAACAATAGCACAGCACAACATTGTCGGACAACCACATCAACATCAATGTGGACATTTCCAATTTCACTCTTTAATGAAATGAATAGTTATTTCATTTATAGTAAAATCGGATCAATTATAATTCATCCTACAAAGACAAAGTTCATCTTAAAAATTAAGAATCCTCCTGGGACCTGAACATAAATCTCATTGGGATTGCTCCAGAATAAGTCTAACAAAATCCAGGGAATTGAGGACATTAGAATCTTCAAATACGGATGGTCCAAAAACTCCAAAGCACTGTCCTTTACAAAAGGATCCAAATAATAAAAAGAAGGAAAAAAAGAAAGAAATAAGAAGAGGTGGCTCTCTGAATTGATGTATGAAAAGGTTGCTCTCTGAATTGATGTTTTTTGTTTTTTTGGTGAATAGCTCTCTGAATTGATGTATGGAACATGACATTCATATTTATAATTAACTTGAAGCATAGTCATGCTGGTTTGATGGCTTATGTCATGGATATGGCCTAATGAAATGCCCTCATATTCAATGTGTACAAATGTAATTCTCAAATACATAAATAAAAGAAAAGGAATAATACTTAAAAGCTTATAATTTTGCACCAATTTTTATTTAGTTTGTAAAGTAATTCTTATTTTTTGGTAAATCTTGTAAAGTAATTCTTAATTAGCATATTAATTCCTCTTTATGGGATTAATTTTAAAATTAAACTGTATATTCTCATATTCAAAAGTATGAAGAATGTTACTCAGCCAAAATTAACCCTAAAAAAAAAAAAAAAAAAAAAAAAAAAAAAAAACATTAAGAATGTTTATTTTATTTCTTATATATATATATTACTTCGAAAATAGCGCGAGGACCATGCTTTCCTTCTTTTTTGATGAATGAGGAACATGATTTTTTATCATCACATTGATTGTATTTTATTTGGTGCATCGTGAAAGAATGCTTTTACCAAAAATTACATTGATTGTATCTTCTTGTCCATGTATATCCCATTGTTTTAGACATATTCTTCTTTAAATTTTTTTTAACTAGACAGTATATCCTATTCATTTGATAAAATTCTAATATTTAAATTAAACTATTGGTGGTGTTTTTCAAAATAAATAAATAAATTGTTGTTTGTTAACACATTCATTTTTAGTTTTTAATTTTATTTTTTTTTTAAATAAAAATTTGTTTGATAATCATTTTTGTTTATGATTTTTGAAAAAGAAAATACAAAAATTCGTTTGATAACCATTTTTGTTTTTTTTTCTTTTATTTTGTATAAGTTATATATAAAATTCATACTAAAAATTCAAAATTAAATTTTACATATAAAATTTACATTAGAAATTCAAAATCAATATCTAAAATGTCAATACAGATTCATAAAAAAAATTTAAATAACCAATTATAAATTCTTTGAAAAATAAAACCACAAATAATTCTAAATATATGTCAAAACACATATAATTTAAATTTTACAATCATTTTAAAGCATCATAAAAATTAATAATATATAATCTAATGTTGAAATGTTGTACAAAGTTGATCTGCAATTCGATCCCTTACTTAAGCCATGAGCATAGCTTCATTTGTGGCTAACATTGATTGATATTTGTGTATTGTTTTCCGCATTTTGTACATTATCATTATCAATAATCAATAATTTATCATTAAACTCATGAAATACTGTATCCTGACGAGCATGTTGTTTAATGAAGTTATGAATCGTACAACATGTTGTAGGTATATACGTCTGTGTGCACATGGGATATGGAAACATTTATTTTAAAATTGGAAATCGAGATTTTAGCATTCCAAAACATCGCTCAATGACATTTCGTAGTGATGAATGCCGATAGTTAAATAGTTCTTCTTTACCTTGAGGTTGTAGTCGTCGACCCCTAAAGTCACGTAGGTGGTATCTTTCTCTTCAGTATGGTGATAAAAATCCAGGCATATTTGGATATCTCAAATCAACAACATAATACTTATCTATTCAAAAAACAAATTGTATAAATATAAAGTTAAATGATATTTAAAATAAAATTATAAAATAAATATAAATNAAAATAAAATTATAAATAAATATAAAATATTTTAATAAATACCTTATGTTGACAACGAAAATTTATTATCGGGATTAGAAATACATTCTAATAATACTCAAGAGTCATTAGCAGTTTTTTTCCATCCAGACATAATAAATGTGAAACGTATGTCAAATGAACAAGCACACATTACATTCCATGCAGTATTTGTTTTTCTACCACGAAATGGAATTTGTCAATCTTGTGGAATGCATGCATCAACTTGAGTTCCATCAATAGCATCAATACAATTCTTTAACATAAAAAAAGGAAAATATATATAACATAATTAGATTCATAATTTTACATAATGATAACTTAAAATTGCATTATATAACATTGCAATATAGAAAAATTACCTTGAAAAATAGATAATATTTGGATTGAATTTAATCTCAAGAGGAACGGCATCAGAATTAGAAGGACAAATCAGTTCCATCCCAAGCATGTATATTTTTTTTAGAACGCGATTGAAATATTTTGAAATAGTTTGTCATGAATGTTGAAACATTTCAGCTGCCAGATGATTCCTCTCATTATGAGATATGATTAATAAAAAGATTGTTATTTGTTCTTGAACTGTTATAAACCTAGAGTTTCTCATATTTGTCTTACTTTTTAACTCTTCGCAAAATGTTATAAACACAATTTTGTCCATTCTGAAACAAACATAGCATCTACTTTCATGACCATTGAGTAACTCTAGTACATAATCGTGACCTTTAAGTAAAGAAGTTCTACATGGTCGCCTTAGAGGTTCTATCCGAGAATACTCATTGCAAACTAAATATAGAAAAATAAAAATAAGCTCATCATCATCGTCGTCTTCAAACAAACTCAAATCAACATCATCAATATCCATATGCACTTGTTAAATGCACATATATTTAAGCAAAAAAAATAACATAAATAAATCACATATAAAAATGACATTACAAATATTGTTTAATATTTAACTTTCAAGCATAACATATTGTTCCCAAAGATCAACAAAAACAATAAACATAACCTATTGTTCCAAAAATATAATCATAAAATATTCAACAAAATATGTCAAACACAACCACAAATAAAATTACAAACTACGAATGAAATATATCTTCCTCTTATCAGGTATGCGTATAAACAACTTCTTTTAGGACACATTATCATGCAAAAACTTTAGAGCTTTTAAATAACCATCTCCATCAATCTCATCCAATGAATTCAAAATTTCAAAACATTGATTCATAAGTTCTTCATCTTTATCATTTTTCACTGAACGATTTGCACAATCATCATTTATAGGATGAAGTAGATACACCAACTAGTCTATGCTCAAGAAGTTCATTTCTCTTTTTTGCACTCTCAGCGTATACATCAATGAAAGACATAAAGGCTCTACTAATATTCTCTCTTTTTCTACGAGTTCCTTTTGAACTAGTAGATGAATTTATCTTCCCATCAAATTTATCCTCTTGACCATCACCATCTACATTCATTTCACTAGCATTATCATCTTCAAAGTTTGAAAGAATTCTTGTAGACGGACAAGAAAATTCTTCAGTTACTATTGTATCTTCAAAAATAACTTGGAACTTTTCAAGTGTGGGCAACCTTTCTTTTTGAATTTTTTTGCCTATAAAAAAATATATCAAATAGTTACTAAAATATAGTCATTTTATCACTTTAAGTGAAACCAAAATAAAATAACATAAATATTTATACCTTTATAAGGTTATCCCACACCGTTTCCTCTAAAGTGATAGTCCTTAATGCTGGATTCCAACCAGCTCCAGTAGTATCTTTCAATAATATTTTAAAATCCTTATAAGTTTTTTTTAATAAATAAAATTTGTTTTTCAATTGATTGTGAGTGTAATTATGCCCACACCTAGACTGGAGTTGACTTCTGATGTAGTTCCAACTATATTTGAAAAATATTGTTGTTGAATGGTTATCCTTAATAACTTCCTGCTCCATCAATTCTATATAAATGGTCTCATTCTTCTTAGGTCATGTTAGTTTTTTTTTCTCCTCATCATCAATATCTTCACCAAGATTCATATTTGATTGTTCTTTTAAAATCTACTAGAGAAAAATTTCAGCATACTCAATTAATATTATATATATGTATAATATATCACATTCAACAAATTAAACATAAGCTGCATGATGCACCACAAAATAAATGTTAAAAACTTGTTTTCAAATCAAGAATTGCAAGAAAAGGGAATTATAACAATGGTTGCACACTAAAAAAAATTAATCAAACTAATGCAGTTGATGATGAATTGATTAACCAATTGTGCACCGAATTGATCAGTCAAGCAACTGCTGTTCATGTTGGATTAGTTTCATTTGCAACTGGACTATAAGTTATTGGCAAAAGTCACTATTTAATCTTTCAAATTCCTACCCCTATATAACTAAGCATATAATTGTGATCTTGATGACAAAGAGCAAGCTGTGGTTGTTAGACAAAAAAACACAAAAATTCAAACAATTTCAATGTTCCAAATGCAATTTATACACACGGTGGGTTCTGCACATATAAGGCAAACTATTCTTTACATGAACTCATAACACAGATATATGCATTGCAGAAAAGAGCATAGAATGGATGAAAGATGGGAAACAACATTAAGAAGGAGACCAAATATGGACACCACATTTATACATTTTTGCTTATAAATTCCATCTACGAGACTTTGTTTTTGACAGCTAAAAAAACAAAGTAGGCATAAATATGATTTTATTTTCTTAGAGAAAGAACGTTTAAATTTTACACCATAAATTTCCATTCCAATTTTTGTTTTCTTTCTATTTTTCATACACCCATGATAAAAAACAAAACAAAACCCATGAATTTCCATTCTTATTTTCCACATTTTCTTTGGAAAACTAGTGAGCTCATGCTAGAACTGATCTGGAACCAAAACCAAAACCAAAAGATCTGGAACCAAAACAACATATCTGGAACCAAAACCAAAACTATAAGCAAAGACAGAGGAGAGAGAGAGAGACGCATGCACGCACAGAAAAATTAAAACCAAAACCACAAAAACGATAACAAACAAAAAAATTAAAAAGAACTTGTGATAGAGTCTTAGATCTAGGATTATGAAAACCAAGTTGAAAAGAGTTTCGCAGCAAAGAAAGCAAGCATACCCCACGAAATCAAAGATGGTGAAGTTGCCGTTTGGGGAAGATCGACGATCAGACGCCGGTGAGAATGATTGAGTCGAGTGAAGTTGGATCTGGACATAAATAATATTGAGACTGCGAAAGAGAAAAGAGAAAATGAAAACGTAAAATGAAAATGAAAAAAAAAATTGAAAAAATTTTAAAAATGTTTTTTTTTAAAAAATAATAAACAGTAAACGGTTATCAAACACGGTTCCGTTTTTGATTTTTCAAAAAAATAAAAATTAAAAAAGGAAAACCAAAAACAAACGTAAACTATTGGTGGTGAGCTGTTAGCAACTTTTCTCGGTTTTTTTTTTTCCTTCACAAATAACATACTTTATCTTGAATAATTCTAAAAGATCAATATTTGAAAAATTATTTAATATATAATAATTTAAATATGATTATTTAAAAATTTTAAAAAATAAATAAATATAAATAAATTAAATAATTAATATATAATTAATAAATATATTAACATATTAAATAATATTTTGTATTATTCACTTTAAAATAACTATATTTATTAAAATTTTTGGATTATTATCCATTCATTTTTTTTCCACGCGTTCCTTGTCCTCTATCTTTTAGCGTGTACGGTGGAATTCGCAATGCCCAATAGAATCCAACAGTTGGTGAGGGCCTTAGTTTTTGGCCAAGATAACTAAGGTTCGAGTGTTTTTATTGCAAAGGTTTAATTTGTTAGCTGAACTAAACATAAAAGTGAAGTGTAGGCTAGCAGGTTGGTCGACGCGGATGGATCCACCATTTGAAATTGCAGGGAATATACCAACTTCTACTCTTCCAACCCTTTTTATTCACCAAAAAAAAAACATTTTTGCACAGTTTTATATCATTTCTTTTTGCCATGCATTTTAAGTTCAGATTCAAGTATATTTTTTTATAATTTAATACGGATTCATATCATAAATTTTTTATAATATATAATTTTTATCTATAATATATACTTTTTGTTTATAATTTATAATTTTTATTGTAATTTTTAATTTTTTTCAAAATAAATAATTTTTATCTATAATAAATAATTTTTATTCATAATATATAATTTTTTTCTATAATATATAATATATCATGAAATTTTTTTTAAAATTTTTATATAAACCTCTCAAACAAAAAAGTTCACTTAAAAATTCCCATGCGTTTTATATCATTTAAATGCCCAATATTCAATTCATCATATTTTAATTAATACTAATATCACTTCAAAAATATTTTTTTTTTGTTCTTCTGACTATGTTTAATAGTCCAGTTGTCAAAAAGGTAATTTTAAAAGCATAACATTAACCAAATTATAACATAAAACAATGAAAAATGTATTTTCTGAAAAACAAAATATAACATCCATTTTTTTCTTTATTATTGAAATGGAGGATTTAAACTAAAAATATATATCCGATAAAATACACCCAAAAAATTAAAACTTTTTATTTGAAAAACAATAAACTACTGTTCATTTGTTCCCTAGGGGAAATTTTACCATCCAAATTGATTTTAGAGACTCACTCACCATATATATTAATTTTTTTTAAAAAGCAAGAAAACATCATTTATCTCATAAATTTGTGAACTACAAAGTTATATATATATATATATATTTTTTTTTTTTTCTAACTAACAGCTAATTAATACAGTAACGTAAAATTTTCATTTATCTCATAAATTATGAAGTACAAAGTATTTTCATTATTTATTTTTGATGGAAAGTAGCAAGTATTTTTATATATATATAAAAAAGAAAAGAAGAAAAAGACGAAGCTACTTGTATAATAAACAACAAAAGCAAAATCAGCGACCAAAAGATGAAACAGAAGCAAAAGCAGAATGATGATGATAGAGCTGCCGTCGTCGATGTTCCACTTCTACAGGACATCAAGTCCTTGGAAGACCAAAACTCACAGAGTGGGGCGTCGTTTTCCGGCTCCGTTTTCAACATCTCGACCACCATGATCGGCGCCGGAATTATGTCGATTCCGGCAACAATGAAAGTACTGGGCATCGTTCCGGGGTTGTTACTGATTCTGGTGGTGGCTTTGTCAGTGGAAGTGACGGTGGAGTTCTTGCTGAGGTACACTCACTCCGGAGACTCTAATACATATGCTGGAATGGTGGCCGAGTCATTTGGTCGCTGGGGCTCTTTGATTGTGCAGATTTGTGTGGTCATCACCAACCTTGGCTGCCTCATCATTTACTTTATTATTGTTGGTAAATTCCATCTCTCACTTTTTCACTCATGTATGTATTTTGATTTAGAATACCCAACTACACTGTATATTTGATATTTTCCCACAGATAGATATTTTGTTGAGTTTCTGATGTGAATTTTGAACTTTATTAGGATCTTGGGAAAGGGTTTTGTGATGGTAATTTTGCCTTGTGCATTTATTTAAATTTTTTTTTTCCCTATCTGAGGGAATTATTTTGTCTGTGCTTTTTGGTGATAAGATGAATGATATATATCCGGTGGTCCAGCTTTGGTATTGGGTGTTTTTGACATGGGTGTTTTTGACATGATGAGACCGAAAACGACAGAAAATAAAAAATATTAAACAGCAGTAGAAGAAATGAAGCAACTAATTAAAAATAATTAGTTTTTTCCCAAAAAAATAATGATAAAGTTTATGAAAAGAAAATGAAAGTTATTTATGTCAAGTCACACCTACTTCTCTGAAAAGTAACATATTTTTACTTTTCTGAAAGTCTCCCCAAACAACATAATTAGAGCATCACATTTATCAAAACCCATATTATAAAAGTTAATGAGTAAACTTAAAATAAAAGCATAGATTAGATTCTATTACATATATGTTAAACTATTACACATGAGGGTGTAGCCCATGTGGTAGGAACCAGCTCATCCATCACACCTGCTTGCAGGAGTTGCGGGTTCGAGTCTTGGTAGCCCCACATGACTCATGTGTTCCTCTCCTCTGCTACCGCACGAGGGGGTGAGAGGTTCCAGCGATACGGGCCGCCAGTAGCGGACTCCCATGAGGTTGCAAAGATGCCTGGTTTGACCCTTCGCTAGATCCCTCTTGGGCCCATGACCCCGCTATGGATAGGTCCTTTTTTTTTAGCGAAAAAAATATATGTTAACCTATTTAGTAACAAAAAAATAAAAATAAAAATAAAAATTACCAATTACCAATTAAACGTACATTTAACTTTGTACATCTTCCTTTTAAAAGCTCTGTGCATCTTATTAATAATCTAATTTGTTTAGTATTTTCTTTTACGTATTCCTTTGATAATTTGGATACCCTCTTTCCAAATAACGTTTCACTCATTCCAACTATTATCATTAAAATAAAAAATTAACAGTGGAAGATACTAAATCTGACTGATGGATAATATTAATGTAAGCATCTGAAAGCATTTTTCTCTTCAAAATCAACATGTTGGTTTTGATTTTTAAACTGTGCCTTTTGATTTATTTTGTAAGTTATGTGTTGAAGAAGATGCTCTTCTTCTTTTCTGTAATCCTCTCTGTGTGGTCTTTTTGTGATTTAATACAATTCTTATTACCAAAAACAAAAACAAAAATCTGATAGAAATTTCTGCGATTTTGTGTAAACAGGGGATGTATTATGTGGGACTGAGTCAGAAGGAACAGTGCACTTGGGAGTTCTACAAGAATGGTTTGGTATACACTGGTGGAATTCTCGTGTATATGCACTTCTCTTCATTGCCCTCTTCGTTATGCTTCCTTTGGTCATGTTTAGACGAGTAGGCGAGTAAACTGTGATTAATGGCTTCCTAATTACCATTACTGTTTGTTTTCTTTTTACACAAAACAATGTTACTCTGCTGGATTTAAGTACTTATATAAGCAGCACGTTAAGATTTATTGAGATTTTTTTTTGTAGTTTTTAATCGGTTTTCGTGGTTGTTTTCCAGATTCATTAAAGCACAGTTCAGCAGTATCAATCCTGTTAGCTGTGTTTTTTGTTGCCGTAAGCTCAGCAATGGCAATCTATGCCTTGTTCAAAGGGAAGACTCAGAAGCTGAGACTGTTTCCAGATTTCTCTCAAGTCTCGGTTTTTGATCTTTTCACCACCGTCCCAGTCCTTGTAACAGGTTTTGGTTTCCATGTCAATGGTAAGACCAATCCAATATTTTCTATTAAACCACACAATCCAGTACCACTGTTGTCTTGTGAAAGTTAGATTTACTTTTAATATTTTTGTATTACTAGAAAGTTCCAACTTCTAAGCATACACAAAATTTTTGAGACGTGGTGAAAATTATATATATGCATATATGCAGTTCATCCCATCAGAGCAGAGCTTGGTGAGCCTTCTGATATGAGACCGGCTGTCCGGATTTCCATTGTGATCTGCATTGCTATCTACTTCGCTATTGGATTCTTCGGCTACCTGCTGTTTGGAGACTCAATCATGGCAGACATGCTAGTAAATTTTGACCAAAACTCTGATTCAGCAAATGGACAATTGCTCAATGACATTGTTCGGTTAAGCTATGCAGTCCATCTCCTGCTGGTTTATCCGATTATGAACTTCTCTTTGAGGGTGAATATAGATGAACTTCTTTTCCCAAAGAAGCCTGATTTGGCCTCAGACACAACAAGATTCATATCCATGACTTGTGTTTTGCTTGCCTTTACATACACAGTGGCAATAGCCATTCCAAACATTTGGTATTTCTTTCAGTTCATGGGTTCCACAACCATAGTTTGCCTCTCTTTCATTTTCCCTGGCGCTATCATTCTTAGGTACACCTACTGGTTTCTTCTTTATGCGTATACAGTCCTACTACGATGAACGATGTTGTCCACTTTGTGGTGGGCGTGCCTAACATTTGATTATGCGTAATCCTCACCATAATGTGGACTGCGTCACCCATCCTAGAAAATCTATGTATTATATATTATTTTTTATAATGGATTATTAGCTTTTCAATTTTGTTTAGTAATGAAATTAACTTGTTTTTGGATACTGTTTTGGACATTTTGACAGAGATGTTCATGGAATATCAACAAGAGGAGACAAGATCATTGCTATTTTGGTGATTATATTGGCTCTTGTGACTAGCATAATTGCAATCTCCACCAATCTGTCTGGTTCAGTGCACAACTAAGTCGTTTTGATGATTTTCTTTCCTACAAATATTTTTTTTGGGTAATATTCTTTCCTACAAATATGTTATATAGTAGAAATATACTTCTGTATTAATTCTATGTTATAGTCGTTTGGATCTATGAGTGAATGCAGAATTTCATAAATTGGGCTTATGTTTTTAAGAGCTCGAAAATCTGCTTCGGCGTAATATGCTTATTCACTCTACTTTTACTCAAAATTTAGAACCACCACTACAGCTTGTGGTGAACAGTGGGAGCTTCATCAAATTGGTCTCTGTGTTTAATTCTATATGATGAGAATTTTTATTCAAATTATATTAATGTGATTAAGAATTTGCAGTTCCTCATTTATGAATTACTAGCTCTCCCAAGGAAAAGCTCAAAATGGCAAGAGAAAATGTAAAGTTTTTGTTTTGTTTTTGTACGGAATTATGATCCAAATAATCATTGCACCATATCGTTGAAAATGAATGCTCAACAATTTGGAATGGAAGTGGTTGAAGACGATTTGTTTATCTAAAGAGTAAGACTTTTCTTGATGGTAGTATTTTTATTTTATTTTTTATTTTGATCTGGAAGACTAATTCTACGAATACAAAATCAATACTAAAATTGCATTCTAAAACTAAAATACTTTTGGATTTTGGTTATGATAGGTAGAAATAATACAATATCCCAAATTTTATATAATTTTGGATTTTATGGACCTACAAAACCAAAATAAAAAATTAGATAGAATTGAGAATTTCTGCAAGATCTCCAACAAGCTGTTAATCATCTCAGGCCGTGTGCTTGCCAACGCACTCAGAGACTTTTCAAGGATTTGTTTGAAATATAAAAATAAGAAGATTCGAGATTGTAATCCTTGCACTATTGTTGTCGTATCTTCTTACAAAGCACTAGAAAGTAGAAACATTAATCAAATTAACAACTATTTATTTCCTTATCCCACGTGATGCATTAATTTATCACCTCTAATAAAATATTAGCAAATTAGTTCATTGGTTGGCCATCACCATTTCCTTTCAATTGCGTACTACCTCCATATGATCCACAGATAGAGAGATAAAGTTGAAAATTGACAAAAAATTTCAAAATGATTTTGATAACAAATATTAAATAATAAAATTGTGTCCATATGCTTTTAATTACTAATGTAATCCACGCTGTAAAAGTTTTCTTTTACATTAATTTTGTCACGTGAGCGAGTTTAAAAATATTAAAGGATAAATCAGTACTCCTAGTTTATTAAATTTTTACATTAGGCTTTTAAATTTCATATGTATTATATTAACTTTCAAATTTACATTTTATGCTACATTAGGCCTTCAAAATTTAAGTGTATCACATTAAACCTTCAATTTACATTTTATATCACATTAGGCCTTCAAATTTCAAATGTATTACATTAAACCTCTAATTTACATTTTTTTGCCAATTTTCAATAATATAAATAAAAAATCATCTAATTTTCTTTTCATCTAAAACTTTTTATTTCATCCTAAATTAATAAAAAAAATTATCCTATATATTTTTCATCATGATATTTTTTTTATCCTAAATTGCTAAAAAAATTATCATGAAAATTTATTTAATCTTATATTTTTTTCATCATAATTTTTTTTTAAGTTTAGGATGAATAATTTTTTTGGAGTAATAAAAAATAATTTTTTACAAAGTAGAAAGTATTAAATAATAAAATTAATTGTAGTGCTTTTTATT
>QANX01005227.1:0-13127 GCA_003254975.1 Ochetophila trinervis | reverse complement strand
TTTTTTTTTTTTTTTTTTTGGGAATCAAAGTACTATGAACGAAGAACAAAAGGAAAAAAAAATATTGAAAACAAAGATAGATAGGTACTTATCTCTACCAATGCTCTGATACCAATTGATGCGGAACCCCAAGATTAAAGAATCCGAAACCCCAAACACACAAGAAATATTGAACAATAATTTGAAAACAAGAACCCGCCCTACCAAGCCCTTAGATAACTTGTATCTAAAAACGTGGATTAGAAGGCTAGGGAAAGAGAAGAATAATCGCCACAAAGTATTTCTTCTTTGATAAGATAATTCAACTCCTAATGCAACAAGAAGAAGAAATTGATTCCTCACCTTGCAAGAACACTCCTGGGAGCAATAGGAAAGTTAATTCTCTCAATTGATTAAAAAACTCAAATCTGTCTTACAAAAGAATTTGATCCCCCTTTATATAAGGACTAGGGTTAGATCAAGAATCAATCTAAACCATAAAGTAATTAGGAAACTAATCCTAAGAAAATTAGGAAAGTAATCCTAAGGAAATTAGGAAGGTAATCCTAAGGCTAAAAACTATACCTAAATAAAAATAATCCGAAAATAGAAATAATTACAAAACTGCCATTATCAGCCGAAAATAACTAAATTACGAAATTGCCATTCTAAGATGTTTATTTTTAAAATGATGCCATTTCGTCTCCGCAACTTTCGAGCATCATTACGACTTTCATCCCTTGCTTGGACAACATGCTTAAATCATCATTAGGCCTCGGAAAAGTGTTCAAATCATTTGGAAACTTGAATCGATCTTCATCCATAATTCTTTTCACAAATCCAAGCATTCCCTCTTTGATTTTCTTAGCTCGAGAACGCGTCACTGGTCCACTTGGCAACGTAATGTCCTTATCACGAACATCCATGCTAGAAGAGCGCTCGATGCCCACATCACTCTTTTTCTTTTCACTCTTCTCACTTTTCTCTCTTGCACTTTCGTCTTTATTACTAGTGCAATCACTCACCATTGGGCCTTTATTTTTATTCTTTTCACTCTTGGCCTCTTTACACTCAATTCTTTTATTTGCCTCACTTCCCAAATTCCCATGGGAAACTTTGGATAGTTTCAATTCTTCAAGATACACCTTTTTTGGAAATAATGGTGAAAGTGTGACTTTCTTTCCATTGTGCTCAAAAGAAGACCTATTCTTAAAACTTTCATGGATAGTCCTCCTATCGGATTGCCATGGTCTACCCAACAAAATATGCCCCGCTTGCATAGGTACTACATCACACAAAACCTCATCACTATACTTTCCAATAGAAAGTGCAACTTTCACTCTCTTATTTACCTTAATCTCTCCACTATCATTCAACAATTGTAACCTATAACGGTTTGGGTGTTTTTCACATACTAGTCCCAACTTCTCAACCAAAGTAGTACTAGCAACATTAGCACAACTACCCCCATCAATGATTAAAGTACATGTTTTACCACCCACAAAACATCTAGTATGAAATATATTCTCCCTTTGTTCTAGTCCCTCTTCCTTCACCTTCAAATCTAAAACTCTCCTAATAACTAGGGACTCTCCAACCACGGGATACTCTACATCCTTATCCTCACTAGAATCATACTTTATTGGTGGCCTTTCCTCATCGGACTTAGACTCCGACATTACTTCATTACCCCTCATCAACATAGTTTTCCTATTTGGCCATTCGGAAGCAATATGTCCAAACCCTTGACATTTAAAACATTTTATTTCCCTATGTCTAGATGTACTAGTAGTATTATGATTAGAAGTAACTCTTGTTGGGTTGGCACTCTTATCCTTGAACTTGGATGCATCTCCAATTTTCTCTTTGGTCTCCAAGTTCTTTTCTCTCATCTTGTCGTCATACTTGTTCCACTTCGAATTGGAACCCCACTTCGAATTAGAGCTTGAAAACCCTTTTGATGACCCTTCACTTCTCAATTGCTTTTCCACTTTAATAGCCATGTTGACCATTTCTTCCATCTCTACATATGGATGTAGATCCACCACCTTGGCAATATCTTTGTTCATCCCACTTAGAAATCTTGCCATTGTAGCTTCTCTATCCTCTTCAATGTTGGCCCTTATCATAATCATCTCCATCTCTTTGTAATACTCTTCTACGGACCTAGACCCTTGTGTGAGTCTCTGCAACTTTTAATGAAGCTCTCTATAGAAATATGATGGTGCAAACCTCTTCCTCATAATTCTCTTCATCTCATCCCAAGTTGAGATCGGATCTTCTCTATACCTCCTCCTTGATTGTATAAGTTGCTCCCACCAAACTAGAGCATAGTCGGTGAACTCTACTGTGGCTAGTTTAACCTTTTTCTCCGCAGAGTAATTGTGACAATCAAAAATTAACTCTACCTTCTTTTCCCATTCCAAGTATGCCTCAGCATCACTTCTTCCCTTGAATGGCAGAATGTGCATCTTAATCGAACTTAGGTTGTCATCCCTTCCTCCTCTTGGCTCCTCTCTCCTAGGTCTTCTTCTTACAGTTTGGACTTCATACTCATCTTCGTCAGAAACAATTAATTCTTGTCTCCTGGGTCGTGTTCCTTCCCTTCTAGTAGTATTGGACATGGTCATGGTCATCTCCCTCATTTGCTCCATCATCTCATCCATCCTAGATTTCAATGTTTCTTCCATCCTAGAAGTCAATCTATCTTCCATCCTTCTATACTGACCCTCCAAAGATTGTCGTAAGAGCTTTGGATCCGGTGTTGCCACTTGCTCTTCTTCCGAAGTAGAAACTCCCTTTCCGTCTCTTTTAGACATTCTTACACACTCCCTTACGTGTTTAACTCAAAAATAGTAAACCCTCGTGTTTCACTCAAATTTGGCTTTTACCCTTTATATGCTCACCACTCAAGCCTTTTACCACTCAAGTCTTGTTCACCAAGTTGCACTTCAGAACCAATTATCTGAAACAAAAATATAAAACTAAAGTAGCAAATTTCAAAATTAAAACCTAACAATAAAAGCAAGTTCAATTCTAGAGCAAAATTGGCACAAAAGAAAAGGACAAAAGAGTAATGAAACAAATAATAATTACTCTATAAAATCAACACAATGAGAAAATAGGAAACTAAAGAAATTTAGAATAGGAAAGTATGAAAATAAGAAACGATGAAAAAAAGGAAAGTAAGAAAATAAGAAACTATGAGAATAGGAAACTAAGAAAATAAGAAAATATGAGAATAAGAAACAAATAAATTAGAAAACTAAGAAATATGGAATAATAAAAATCAGAAATCAATTAGGAATAAGTAACTTTCCTAATTTGCAAGCAACCAATCTCAATATTCCAACTTTCTATTAATTTTTTTTTTGTGCTACGATTTTTTTTTCTTTTTTTTTTTTTTTTGTATATATATAATCAGATTCTTCTCTGTCTGCTCTTTTTTTTTTGTTACGATTTTTTTTTGGGTACTAAAACACCAAGAACAATGAAGAACACAAAGAACTCAAGAACAAAAGAAAAAAAAATGCAGAAACAACAAGCTAATCAAAGACTCCAAAAAGAAAAAAAAACAAAGAACAAGATAAATAGGAATTTATCTTGGCTTTGCTCTGATACCAAATGATGCGGAACACCAAGCTTAAAGAAACTGTAATCCCAACACACAAGATGATATGGAACAAACCCTAGGTAAAAACCCGCCCTATAATGCCTCTAGATAACAATTGTATCTAGCAACACTAATTAGAAGGCAAAGAATGAAATTGAAATTCGCCACAAAGTAAAATACCTTTGATAAGAAGATCAATTCTCAATGCAACAAGTAGAAGAAGAGTTATCCTCACTTGGAACACACAAGTCTTGTTGAAAACAAGAGTAGATTTCTCAATAATCAATAATCAAAGTTTTTTACAAGCTAGTAACCCCCCATTTATATAGATATTAGGGTTAGGTTAAGAATCAATCTAGACCATAAAATAATTAGGAAAGTAATCCTAAGGCTAAAAACTAACCCTAAATAAATATAATCCGAAAATAGAAATAATTACAAAACTGCCATTATAATCTAGAAATAGCAATAATTACGAAACTGCTATCATAATCCGAAAATAGCTAAATTACGAAACTGCCATTGTAATCCGAAAATGGCTAAAATTATGTCGTTTCGTCTTTGCAACTCCCGAGCAGCATTACCACCTTCATTCCTTGCTTGGACATCATGCTTAAATCATCGTTATGCCTCATAACAGTGTTTAGATCATGTGGATACTTGAATCGATCTTCATCAATTATTCTCTTCACAAGTCCAAGCATTCCCGCTTTGATCTTCTTAGCTCGAGAACGCGTCACTGGTCCACTTGGCAGCACAATGTCTTCACCACGAACATCCATGCTAAAAGAGCGCTCGATGCCCACATCACATCTTCTTACTTCCTCAAAAGTGCGAATGTATAAATTCCCACCTTTCAAGCAAAGACATAGAATTAAGTAACAAAACAACACAAACTAACTTTTTTATTTTATTTACCCAAATAAATTTGGCTATTTAAAGTAATTAAATTATATTATTTTAACTAATTAAATTATATTATATGACCAAAATATAATATATTAAAAAGTTTATTTTCAACTATATAATTCAATTTAATATATAGAACCTAATTTAATCAAAAATGTTATAGTAATAAATTTTTTTTATCACATAATTAAATGATGTTATAATAAATAATTAAACAATCAAAAATAGTAACTAAATAAATTATGTTAAATTTAACTCGCAAAAATAACAAAATTGAAAAATAATTTAATAATTAAAAAATATATTATAGTAAATCTATTATATAAAGTTTGTCTGACGTGACATTTTAATTAATGGCATGGGCTACTAATATATATGATAGGCAAAGCCCATGGTACTTGCATACATATTTTTTTTTTATACTTTACTAACACACTTACATATTTTTACAACTTAATTCACACATTTACAACAATACTTCGACTGTCGTAATTACATCTTATAAATTTAAATTTTTAAGATTAAATTTTTTACTCATATAATTCATCAATACACATTTTCACAATCGGGTTCAAACATATACTTTCATAACTATATCAAAAAATATTGATGCGGAACCCCAAGATTAAAGAATCCGAAACCCCAAACACACAAGAAATATTGAACAATAATTGGAAAACAAGAACCCGCCCTACCAAACCCTTAGATAACTTGTATCTAAAAACGTGGATTAGAAGGCTAGGGAAAGAGAAGAATAATCGCCACAAAGTATTTCTACTTTGATAAGATAATTCAACTCCTAATGCAGCAAGAAAAAGAAATTGATTCCTCACCTTGCAAGAACACTCCTGGGAGCAATAGGAAAATTAATTCTCTCAATTGATTAAAAACTCAAATCTCCCTTACAAAAGAATTGATCCCCCTTTATATAAGGACTAGGGGTAGATCAAGAATCAATCTAAACCATAAAGTAATTAGGAAACTAATCCTAAGAAAATTAGAAAAGTAATCCTAAGGAAATTAGGAAGGTAATCCTAAGGCTAAAAACTAACCCTAAATAAAAATAATCCGAAAATAGAAATAATTACAAAACTGCCATTATAATCCGAAAATAGCTAAAATACAAAATTGCCATTCTAAGTTGTTTATTTTTAAAATGATGCCGTTTCGTCTCCGCAACTCCCGAGCATCATTACGACTTTCATCCCTTGCTTGGACAACATGCTTAAATCATCATTAGGCCTCGGAAAAGTGTTCAAATCATTTGGAAACTTGAATCGATCTTCATCCATAATTCTTTTCACAAATCCAAGCATTCCTTCTTTGATTTTCTTAGCTCGAGAACGCGTCACTGGTCCACTTGGCAACGTAATGTCCTTATCACGAACATCCATGCTAGAAGAGCGCTCGATGCCCACATCACTAAGAAAGCTAAAAAAAGTAAAAAAATACTTACTATTCATCGAATGTGACATTTTGTGGTGAATTTTAGACAAAATGCGGAATAAATACTTAAGGTCCAAGAGAGAACACCTAAAACGATGCTGCAGGTTTCCAGAAAGCATTTTTACGAAATGGGAAAGGAAAGATCCGAAATCTTGGTTAAGTGATACAAAAGAGCCCAAAAGATGTAATTATGACAAAAATGTCAAACTTCAGCGTCATATTGAGGGTATTTATGACGCACATGTGCATTGCACATGCTCATTTACGACGCACAAGTGCGTCGCATTTTCTAATCTTGTGCTTATTATAACGCAAAGTGGGTTGCATATACTTATCTACGATGCACATGTGCATCGCCGATGATGTTATCTACGATGATCAATAAACGTCGTATTTGGTTTCCCGCATTGCCACGTCGACATAGGGCTATGACACATGGCTTTTACGTGTCATTTTTACTATGATACTACAATATTTTATTTGTGCGTGTCGTAGTTGTCCAAAATCAAATACGATATTTTATCTTTGAATATTGTACCATAAAAAACAAAACGTCATAGTTAATTTCATGAATTTATTTTTGTCATACTTTATGTCTAAGACTACAATACTCTTTAAGAACGTCGTATACAATCTTTTGACAATCGTCATGGATGATCATATTTTCTTATAGTATTATTTACTTTCTCTCTCCAATTAAAACTCCAATTAATATTGAAATATTCTAGACTTTTCAAATGGCATGTAATATGGCAATAATAATACACTTGGCTGGATAGTGATGATATGGCATTCCCAGTCATCCATGTCTAGATGGCATCGTATTTGGCAATGACACTTTCCTTTTATATCTTTTATATTCGTCAGGAAGATTCTAAGCATATTTTGGATGACCAAATGAACTCCAAATTTACTCTGTCTATGTATTAGCTTTTCATAAATATCTTGATTGCACAAATAGAACACCAGGAAGGAACTCAAATGTCAATATGCTCACACGAGTGTAAATTGTCACAACTGCCAAACATGTCCAACTTCAAAATCAAATTGGTACTAATTGACTAATTCAATTATAATAAAAATTGGAATCGCACAGTAATTCCATTTGTAGCTTCAAATATGATTAATTCATTATTGGTTGGGCAAAACATATAGCAATTTTTCAGTTTTTATTATTTTTTCTCTAGAAATAGAAAAATATAACAAATCAAAATTTTTCAATAACAAATAATTCAAAACTAGCAAAAATCCAACATAAAATATGGCATAAAAACAGTAACTTTTTATGCCTACAACTACTCCCAAATTGAATTTGCTAGCCCCTAGCAAGAAAGAAAGATTAAGAAAACTATTTCCTATAAAAATATATTAGGTACCTTGATGGGTGCCTCAAAGATTTCATAACCATATCAATTCAAAAGTAATATTCAAGTTATCATGCAACTCAATATCATATCTTCTATTCAACATAATTATTACTTTCAAAATGTATTTGTAAAAAAGTCAAATAATGCATTCAATATCATAACTTGAATAAATCTACAGCAAATAGAGATAATAAATAAGGATATCAACCACATTATGCTTGACATAACTAATTGTTTTCCACTAATGTAGATTAATGCATTATTTTGAATCATTAGAACTTTATAGGCTTGTACAGTGAAGGCTAAAGGGTAATAAGTTAGAAGAAATAAAATGATAAGAAAATAAAATTTAAAGAAAGAAATTTTTTCTCAAATATCAATGAATAACATGCTCATAGATCTTTTGTTTTCTTCTACAAATACACATTTCTTCTTCCCTATCTTCAAACTTCACACAATTTTATTCATAACATTTTTTTTTCTCTTTTTCAATTTTTTTTCATGTTTTTTTTTTCTCTTCTAACCCCCAAAATTGTTCTCTCCATACCTTATTTTCCACATTAAAGATACATAGAAAGCCGAATGTCATCATCATCATTGCTACTCTTAAATTATTTTCTATTTTACTTCACCAAATACAAATTAATAAGCACATATTCATATGAACTCAAAGCTCTCTTTAATAATTTGTATAGGGTAAGAAAATTATATTTTAAGCTTATATAGAGTAAGTCAATATGGTTTAAATGAACAAAAAGCTCTAATATGCAATTTAATACATCCTAAACTGGCTCAAACAAATTACTTAAACAAAAAAATTAAAAGATAGAGTAGAAATGTACAATCTCAAAACAAAACTGGCGTAAATCATATTCTAAATAATGCATATCTCTATGATTTCGTCTGAAGCAATAATTAAGCAAGTTCTAGAGTTTAAAAATAAACACTCACTTTAATTTAATGCAAATCTTCTCCAAAATATAATCTAAATCATGCACATTTGACTAAGTACTCAAAATGGATTTGAAATTAACAACATGCAAATTTAACTTTAGGTATTAAAGCAAACACAAAAACAATTATGCTTCCTAAGAAACAATTTATTTCCAACAATATTCTTATCATTGGCCCATCAAAACAATTAAGAAAACACCTGCAACTAAAAATTCAGCTAAAAAATTCGAAACACAAACTCAAAATATTTAAATATACTCCTAAAAATAAGATAAAAACTAAAACTAAAGAACAAAACACAATAACATAGAGAACCACCTCCAAATTAAGATAAACATAGTTTTCAATGTTAAAGAAAAAGAAATCAAGCAAAATGAAGAGTAAAGGGGAAAAAAAAAACTCCCTTAATTGATCCATTGCAATCAAACTGCAAACTTTAAGCTAAAAACACAAAACAATAAAGAAAAAAAATAAAAATAAATTAAAAATAAACTAAAAAAAAAAAACTAAAAGAAAGAAATTAAAAACTTAGGTTGCCTCCTAAGAGAGCTTGTTTTAAGTCTTTAGCTTAAATTTTTAATCTTGCTCATCTTAGTTTCTTTCTAGAGTTGCCTCCATATCCTAACAATCCCAACAACAATTTCTCTCTTGTATGCCTTAGAAGTTTAAGTCTCTTGGATTTCATTGGTTCATACATACAAAACTTTTCAACTTTAAAGCCATGCCTTAACTTTAAAGTACCCTTGCACATATCAATCTTTGTCTTGCCAAAAGCTAAACATGGGCATCCTAAAATCACTCCATTGCTCTCATTGAATACCACAAAGTCAACTAAAAATGAAAACATACTAACCTCCACCCTAACATTTAGAGCTATCCCTAAGGACATATCTTGGATCGGCCCTATTCACATTTGTGTCAACTTCAAATCTAGTTTTTTTGCAATATCATTATCCATCACATTTATAGATGCACCCAAATCACATAGACAATTTGATAAATTTGTTCACCCAATGATGCAAGATATCTCAAACCTTCCTTGATTCTCTAGTTTCCTAAACATCCTCTATTTTTTCTCTTTTTAAACTTGTGAAGGTATAGCCATGTAAAAAAATTATGTAGTAAAACCATCTTTGTTTAGTAGCTCCAACGTTTTCTCCTCCAAATCTATCTTAATTCTACTAGTTGATAAGAATAGCCTACCAAATATCAAAAAGGCATTAGGATCCTTCATTTTGATCATTTTAAAATCCATCATATACTCAAGATCCAACTCCCACAAGCACATTCTCCAAAATGTCTTCTATTTGAACATGAGTATTGCGGCCCAAATAATCTCATCATGGGCTGAGCGAATCCACTTGTAACCTAACCTCATAAAAATAGAAAAAAAACATAACATTAGCTGCAGCTCCAAGATAACACATAGCACTTGAAAATTCATAATCTCTAATTGTGCAATGAAAAGTAAATTTTCAGGATCTTGTAATTTCTTTGAAAACTCTTAAAATTCACCATCTTCCTCTTTTTATTTTTTCTTTTCTTCTCAATAAAATATAACTAAAGTCTTTTAATTTGTCTAATATCTCAAGGCTGTCTATTGATTCAACCAATATAATTTCAATATAATAATTAATTATTGCCCATACTAAATAGCAATAAACTTGTGTAAATAGACTAAAATAAATTTTAATTTAAAATATTAAAATTGTAACCTTCAAAAGTATTTTATCACCAAGTAATAATTTGGTACAAGCAAATAATAATAATAATATATATATATATATTCCTATGTATATGTAGTAATGTCAATCAATAATATTACTCATATGTCATGAAATGTACCATTCATTACAATAAATTTAATACTATAAATCACAATTGATAACGTATTATAAACTTATATGAATATAGTATATAAATTCTAATAAATAGTGTAAACTTCAGTAGCAAATTCTTAGTGAAAAATACAATTTAGTTATAAGTCCAAGTTATAAATAATTTCATTAATTAGGCAAGTAATAAAAGTGGCATATGAAACTCATGAATGATAAGATTAGTCTTCAAATCCATTAATGATTTTTGTATATGGCTCAACCAAAAACCATATTTGAATTCATTATGAATATACGAAATAAAACGATCAGTATTAATCAAAACATCCATATAAATGATAATAAATACACAAGTCAAGCAATCAAAACATACATACCTTTTCTTCCAATTTTTTGTATCTCCATTAGCATAAAATATACCATATAAACCTATAAGGGTTCTTAATAAACTTGGTACATAGATAAAACTAATGAATCAGTTATAATTATATACATACTAATAGATAGGAAAAAAGCAAAAATAGTTATCACAAATTCTTCATATATATGCTGCAGCAATTAAAAAATGTGAAAAAGGATTCTGGAAAAAATGTAATATGTGGACACATATCTTGTGCCATGTATATAAACTACTTTTTATACTTCAAAAGTTTAGGATAACTCACATGGCAGCAGAAGTGGAATTGGAACTATTTTTGACTAATTGCAAGTGCAAGTTGTTTGCAAGTTCAATTGTGTTTTCCTTTTAAAATTGTTTTTATTTATATTTTGTCATGGAAATATTTTATATGAGAATTTAGTCACCTCTATGTTATAATTAGTCTTGCTAAGAATTTTGTTTTGTTTTTTTTTTCTCTTTTTTGGACGTCTTGTTACCGAGATTGAACTACTTTTTAATCTTCTTCCTTTTCTTATTTTTTGTTCACTCCATTTGTGCTATGATTGATTGAGCTACCAATTATGGAGTGGCTCTGCTATTTCAGCGAAGACAAACCAACAACATGGAGAATCTACAGGATTCTCAACTAGTATAAACAATCTTAGTCATAAGCAGAAGAACATCAAGTACACATGCATATTATAATTGCAAAAGGCAAGTTCATAAATAAACTTAAACAAAAAGTGAACAAGCATCTACAATTCATCAATTCTTGGAGTTAAAGATAACAGAAAATCCCATAGCAAGTTCAAATGGCTAGATTGCACAAAATTTGATTGACAATGCCTATAAATAATAAACTCAACTTTTCTCAGCATTGTTCTCTAAATCCCTCAACAGCAGAGAGAAACCATCATTAACATCATCGTAAGATTCATCAAGGGGAATGGATGGGCTGAATGATCCAACATCAAGATACATGTCAATATCTTCATAAGGATCTTAGGCATCTTGGAAATATTCTGAGGGAATTTGAGATAGGCTCGAAGGAAGAGCAAATGCTAGATCATCAGCAAGATTCTCATCTGGAACAAGATTCTTGGGAATAGATGAACAGAGGTTAAATGACCCGGGAGCAGATGGGCCTGGGCCTGAGCTTTCTGGAATTATAAAAATTTCATCTGGGCCAGTGGATGAAGCAAGACTTTTAATTTCAATGAGCATAGTTTCGAGCTCAAGCCTTTGAATAGTAGGTAGGCGAGTGGTAGAGATAATGGCCTATTCATAAGCCATACCTTGAGCCCAGCAAGTGTTTGTGGTCTTGTTGAAGTAATAATGCCTGTGAAGAATGAAAACAGAAGACATTTCTTTCTGCTTATTAGGAGAAAACTTCCAAATGTGTTTATGTTGGAGAATTATGTAGAGTTCATCTCTCTACCAGGTTAAACCATGGAACCATTCTAAGAAGGTCCATAAAAGGGAATCATGGTTGGCTGGGTCAACCAGATGGTCAAGTAAAGGAATTGTAGGAAGGACAAAAGTAATAGAATGCTCAGTGACACAGCTATAGAGGTACCAAAATAACTCATCAGAAAATATCTGCAATGAGTCAATATGAAAAGGAACGATGGAGAATAATTTCTTGTCCCGAAGATAGGATTCAAATGGCTGGTTAATAAGATGTAGAACATGATGGAGATAGGTGCTCCTGTTATGCTGGGGATAGGCAAGAATTATATGAGGGGGAAGATGATGATTGAGATCAGAATGAAGATCTCTTTGAACAGTAGCCCTATCAGGAAGGTGATGGGGATTAGCCATCAAAATCAAGGGAAATGAATAGATGTGTGTGAGAAGCTTCATAGGCTGGGGCTTGGAGAGGAGATCAGCTATGATGTTTTCTTTTCCTTTGAAGTGTTTGACTGAGAAGTCATACTTTGCAAACCAGTCCTTAAGTCGTAAAACCTGCTTATCAGGAAGAGCCTTGTTCTTAAAGTCAAGAACACTGGGGAAGGATGAATTATCCATGTGTATCAAGAAGTGATATCCAAGCAAATGGAATTCAAACTTCTTAATTCCATACTTGACAGCCAAGATTTCTTTATAGACAGTATGGTAGTTCTTTTCTGCTTGTCTGAATTGCCCGCTGGTGTGACCACAGTAATGGCGTCTTCCTTTTTTGTCTTTTTCAAGAAGGATAGCTCCCCAGTATTCATCGCTAGCATTTTTTTGGATAATTCTTTGTCCTATACCAGGGATCTTTAAAGGATGAGGATTCTGGGCTATCTTCTTTAGAGATTTAACAGCTTTTGTCTAAAAGAGGCTCCAAGGAGGAGGATTTTTCTTTAGGAGGGCAGATAACTGACTGGTATATTGGGAGACCTGAGGAATGAAACCTCTTACATAATTAATGATTCCAAGGAATTGTTGAATTTGTTTGACAGAGAGATTTTCATCAGGGAATTTCATCAGTTCTTTTGTCAGATGCTCTCAAGGCTGGTCGACTCCATCTCTAATATGGAAGCCGAGAAAACCAACAGAGGATTGAGCTAAAAAAACTCTTTTTTTCAGACAGCATGATTCCATGTTGATGGGCAATATTCTGTGATGCGGAACCCCAAGATTAAAGAATCTGAAACCCCAAA
>QANX01005222.1:0-113123 GCA_003254975.1 Ochetophila trinervis | reverse complement strand
AAAAAATGTACCAAACATCAATTTAATACAATTTTATACCAAATAAATGAGTGTATTATATAATACATTACAGCACAATACAATACATTACAACACATTACAATACAATACAATCAAATACAATACAACATACCAAATTAGCCCTTGCATTAAACGCTGATAAAATTGTATACATTGTATTTCCAGGAAAAGAACAGGGTGGAAATTGATTGGAATTAAGATTTCTCAATATTAGTTCTTACATATTTACTTTTTCTATACAAGGTAAAGTAAATGCATTAATGTGAAAGCATTAATTATATGAGAGTATTTATTATATGTATAATTTAATGTTAGCTATAAATTGACATGACCAAGACCACAAAACACAGAGAAAAGAAACAAACAAGTTGTAGGGATATTACTCTAGTTTTGTTTTGATTTGTGCATACTCAGGCAGGCAAGCATTTACCCAGTTGAGGGCATTAGGGCCATTGAAGTTGTTAACCTTAATGCTGTCAACTGGGCATATGTTTTCCTTCCTAGAGTCTATATCCTATTTGGGAATTTGGTTTTCAATTAGAAGGAGAAAGGTAAATTTTATGCTTTTATTATATCAATTTTGATTTATTCGAAACATAGTTCTCACTTTATAATGAGAATCTAGAGTTTCCACACACACACACACACACACATATATATATATATATATTATATTTTGCAAAAACCCATCATCAATATTCATATGCAGCCCACAATTTGATCTTTGATTATTCTCTAATGATGGAAAAGCTATTGTTTACATTTGGAGGAGGCTTTGGCATAAAGCCATGTGGGGCACCTAAGCCTGTACCTTCCCATGTATTTTCAAATGGGGAAAAATATACATTTGTATAAGAGAAATCCCATAGCAATTTTTTATTTTTTATATTTTCATTTTCAAATTTGTTCCAGTCAGATCAATATGCCAATATTAAGGTCTCCTTTATCAATAATGGAACTTTGGAGATTGGAGTTCCTTTCCCTAGGAAGCTGCTCTTTCACATGGCCTCCAGCCTCTTCATCTTTCTTCTTTTATTTATGCTTTGAATTATTATTACCCTTTTTGTAGAGCCAGTTCTAGTATATATTTTCATTATCTAAAGGGTCTATTTTAAATTCATAATCATTGCAAAGAGACAGCTGTGTTGCATGTGAAGCTGTGAAGGCTGAGAAATGGGCTGCAATTGTTATTCCAGAAGGGAAGGGAATGGAGTTCTGTGGGTTAAAGCCAATGATTGCTTCAATTAACATCTTCTCCTCCGCAATGGGACCCACAACCTCTCTTTTATCTTTTTATTAGAGAAAGTTCCAAGTTGTCTGTTGTTTCAAATCCTTTTTCTTCCACATTGTAACATGGAGAGATTCCAACATGCCCAATTTAATCATGCTGAGAACAAATAAGCTCAATAATAAAAAAGAAAAGGAAAGAAAAAAAGACACGCCTGAACTAATTCTGTTTGTCCTGAAAATTCATCCATTAATGGTTTTTATGCTTTCAATCTACATTGTCTAGCCCAAGACTTTTATAACAACTTGATATGCCTCTTTTTCCTTAGAATTTGAGTAGCGTATATGACTGTTGTTTATAACAGGAAAATTGGAATGGGGAAGTGCAAGTGTAATGATTGTGCCCAGATTAGATAAGGTAAAAACCAATCTTGCATATGCAAATTACTGACATAGTTTGACATACGTAATAAATTTATTTTTTAATAATAAATTTTTGAGATAAATGGTAATTCAATGTGCTATTAAAATTCAAAATTCAAAATTCAAAATTTTAAATATTTAAATTTAAGTTGCACCATCACTCATTTAAAATAATTAAAACTTATAAGAATTAAAACATAATAAATTCATTTCCTAACAACTTAAACATTGGGATTACATTATAAACAAAAATGTAAAAGAAGCATAAACTATTAGTTAACTACACAGTTTGAGAGATTAACCAAAAGACTACACAGTTTGAGTTGACAATGATTAATTATTCAAGTAAAAACAATAAGAAAATTCATGTCTCACTGAAAACACATTCTCTCCATGTTTTGCTGTCTGGAAGATTTTCAATAAGTCCAAAGCATTACAGTCACTTAATTGCAGAGAATTAGCTGGTCCAGATCCCAAGAACCCACGTATCAACAATAAGTTAATCCCCATATTCCATCACTTAAAAATCTAATTAAAACCCATTAATCATCAACTAATAATCTCTCCAAAATCTCTATCTATTTCCATTCCTTTCCATCCTTTCCTTTCTCTTTCACAGATTCATATAGGCTCCACTTTCCACCTTTTTTTTTTCCCCTTTGTTCCACATAACTCAGTGATATGCTACCCTACAACTAAAGGGCTAACAGACACCAGAAGAAGAACAACATGATGAAAACCTCCTTGCTGTTCTTTTACTGTTACATTGGTTTTTCTCTTGTTGCTTTCTCTGGTGCTGCTCAAACAGTACCAAATGATGAGCTTTCAGCTTTACTATCGATTAAAGCCGGTCTGGTTGATCCAATGAATGTCTTAAAAGACTGGAAAATGCCAAGCAGAGTTGTGGAGAATGGTTCAGTTGCACATTGTAACTGGACTGGTGTTTTGTGCAACTCTAAAGGCTTTGTTGAGAAGCTGGACCTTTCTAACATGAACCTTAGCGGTCAAGTATCAGATCAGATTCAAAGCTTACACAGTCTTTCTTTTCTCAACATTTGCTGCAATGGGTTTTCATCATCTTTGCCGAAATCTCTTTCGAATCTCACTGCACTGAATATGATTGATGTGAGTGAAAACTACTTCATTGGCAAGTTTCCAACAGGACTTGGAAGGTCTTCAGGGTTGACTTCGGTTAATGCATCGAGCAACAACTTCTCTGGATCTCTTCCTGAGGATCTTGGAAATGCAACATCATTGGAGACTCTGGATTTTAGAGGGAGTTTCTTTGAAGGGTCAATCCCGGTGTCTTATAAGAACTTGCAGAAGTTGAAGTTTCTTGGCCTTTCAGGGAACAATCTCATCGGAAACATTCCGAGAGAGCTCGGGAAGCTCTCGTCTTTGGAGACTATTATTCTGGGATACAATGAGTTTGCAGGTGAAATCCCAGCTGAGTTTGGTGATCTTGCAAATCTTCAGTATCTTGACTTGGCAGTTGGCAGTCTTAGTGGTCAAATTCCACATGAACTGGGCAGGCTAAAAAAGCTAACCACTGTTTATTTGTACAGAAACAACTTCACAGAAAGGATTCCACCAGAGATTGGTAATATAACTTCTTTAGTGTTTTTGGATCTCTCTGACAATCAGATTTCAGGAGAAATTCCTGTGGAGCTCTCAGAATTGAAGAATTTGCAGCTCTTGAACTTAATGTGCAACAGACTAACTGGTCTTATTCCTTATAGACTAGGAGAATTGGCAAAGTTAGAGGTTCTTGAGCTGTGGAAGAATTCCTTGACAGGTCCTCTGCCAATGAACCTTGGAAAGAATTCTCCGTTGCGCTGGTTAGACGTGTCCTCGAATTCGCTGTCCGGTGATATTCCACCAGGTTTGTGTGATTCTGGCAAACTCTCTAAACTCATACTCTTCAACAATTCCTTTTCTGGTTCAATCCCAGTTGGCCTTTCAACTTGTTTGTCTCTTGTGAGAGTTCGTATGCAAAACAATAATATTTCTGGAACAATACCAGTTGGTTTAGGAAACCTGCCTATTCTCCAAAGGCTAGAACTGGCCAAAAACAATCTCACTGGCCAAATTCCTGCTGACATTTCTCTGTCTGTATCACTTTCTTTCATTGATGTTTCTTGGAATCACCTTGAATCATCACTCCCTTCTAGCATTCTGTCCATTCCAAATCTCCAAACCTTCATGGCTTCGAACAACAACCTTGGAGGAAAATTCCCAGACCAGTTCCAAGATTGTCCATCACTTTCAGTGCTTGATCTTTCAAACAACCATTTCACAGGACAGATTCTGGAGAGCATTGCTTCTTGTGAAAAGCTGGTGAATCTGAACCTCAGAAACAACCAGTTGACTGGTGAAATCCCAAAATCAGTGTCTACAATGCCCACATTAGCCATCCTTGATCTGTCCAACAATTCGTTAGTTGGTCGGATACCCGAAAACTTTGGAAGCTCACCAGCTCTTGAGATGCTCAATCTGTCCTACAACAATCTTGAAGGTCCAGTACCCCACAATGGTATTTTGATGACTATAAATCCCAATGATCTTACAGGCAATGAAGGTCTTTGCGGTGGCGTTCTTCCACCTTGCTCTCAAAGTTCTGTTACAACAAGGAGATCATCAAAGAACATGCACATCAATCATATCATCATTGGATTTGTGATTGGCACTGCAGTAATTTCATCTCTTGGCCTGGCCTTTTTCACTGGGAGATGGGCTTATAACAAATGGTATTTGTATAACAGTTTCTTTGATGATTTGTTTTCAAAGGCTGATCATGAAGATCAATGGCCTTGGAGGCTGGTAGCATTTCAGAGAGTGAACTTCAGCACCAATGAAATCCTAGCTTGTATTAAAGAATCAAATGTCATTGGCATGGGAGGTACTGGTGTAGTTTACAAGGCTGAAGTACATCGAACGCACTCAGCCGTTGCAGTCAAGAAGCTATGGAGATCAGGAGGAGATGTTGAAAATGGTGATGAACTTTTAGGGGAAGTGAACCTCTTGGGAAGGCTTCGCCACAGGAACATTGTAAGGCTATTAGGATATCTTCACAATGAAACAGATGTAATGATGATATATGAATACATGCAAAATGGGAACCTTGGGAATGCACTCCATGGGAATCAAGCAGGAAAGCTATTGGTAGACTGGGTTTCGAGGTATAACATAGCAGTGGGTGTTGCTCAAGGTTTGCATTATCTACACCAAGATTGTCACCCACTGATCATTCACCGGGATATCAAGTCTAACAACATACTGCTTGATGCAAATCTGGATGCCAGAATTGCAGATTTTGGGTTGGCAAGGATGATGATCCATAAGAATGAGACTGTTTCAATGGTGGCTGGGTCTTATGGATATATTGCACCAGGTTAGTTCCATAACTTCTATGTATATATCTATATATATGTTTTTTTTTTGCATAATGTGTTTTCACCAATGTGATTTTTATCGTTTTTTCTTTGATAGAATACGGATACAGTATGAAGGTTGATGAAAAGATTGACATTTATAGTTATGGAGTGGTCCTTTTGGAGCTTCTATCTGGGAAGATGCCATTAGAGCCTTCATTTGGGGAATCTGTGGATATAGTGGAATGGGTTCGAAGAAAGAGCAGAAACAAGAGAGCCTTAGAAGAAGCACTGGACCCTAACATTGCAGGTCAGTGTAAGCATATCCAGGAAGAGATGCTTATGGTCCTTCGGATTGCACTTCTTTGTACAGCAAAGTTGCCCAAGGATAGGCCATCTATGAGGGATATAATAACGATGCTTGGTGAGGCAAAGCCAAGAAGGAAGAGTATTTGTCAGAGTGGAGCACAAAATGCAGTCAAAGAGAAACCAATCTTTAGTACCTCACCAGTGATAGGCCTCCTGTAGGGACAATTTCTTCAGGCTGATGCTCCGAGTTGCTAGTTTCTTTTATGTAAATTTCTTTTTATTTTTATATTTTCAATTTCTTTTTGCTTTTCTCAACTGAAGTCTTAGTTTTATTTCTTTACAAGCAAGGTGGTACTTGTTTTCTTTTAACCTTGAATAAATTTGTTCATATGCTAAACTCGTATAAAAACAAAATTTGTAAAAGGAGACCAGAGTAGACAACTACCTTTCTCTGTAGCCAAATATACTTGGCTTTAATATTAATACTAGGCCATCAGACTTTCGACCTATTTTTCATGTAATGCAAAATCCTCCCATAGTTACTGCTTTTTTTTTAAAAGACAAACATCACAATGAACAGCGGAATACACGCTTCCAATATTCTTCATTCTATTAACAGTTATAATTACATTGTTGAGACGAAAATACAGCGACGGAACTTTCATCCCATAAATAGAAATCAATGGGCGTTGGGAAGGAAAAATGTTGCCTCTGTCAACACAAAACAATGGCCTCATATAACTAATTCACACTGTATCTCCTATGCTATAAAAATGTATAAAATGCAACTCGATTAGAAGGGAGACAATGCTCCTTGAAAATACAAAGCTCCCTTCAAGTAACCATGTGTCTCTATGTTCAAGACCTGCATATTTTTCTATGTCGATGTTGCTTCTCTTAAAAGAGTAGTAGTAGTTTCTGATCCATTTCCAACATCCAGAAAGCTCCTAGACAATGACTGAAAAAGAAATAATAATAACAAGAGGGACAAATTAGTTGGAATGTTAAAATTAGTGGTGGGATTGCCTTGAATTGTTTAGCTAAACAAGACCTTGGTATTAGATATCCAGGCCACTAAAGATGACTCAACAGCTTAAGCTGTGCCTACCATGACTCACATACATAATTCAGTGACTCGGAGCAAAGATAGAACTTTTTAATTCACACAAAGTTCCTGTAATCATTTTGAATTCAGATTACTGTAGATAGTGCCTTTTATTCATTTATTTAATTTTCCATTTCTGAGTAACTTGTATGAAGCATGCATTTTTTCAGTAGCATGACTTATCCCACAATCTCCTGGATTAATTGTTGCATTCAGAACTCCTTGGCTATGTTTCAAAAAAAGAGAAAGAAAAAGAAAAAGAGAAAGACAAACATTCTTGGCTATAGTTCAAGGCTAGCAGGGATAAGTCCTAGGTTCTGTTACCTTGCTTAATGAAGGGGATTAGTCAGAACCTTTTCTCAGATTTCTTAGAAGTTTGAAGAGTACTATAATTTCTTTCCTTCCCCCCCTATGTGCAACTAAGGCAAAGGCACAAAGTATGAGACAATCCCATAGAACTGCTAAAAAGGCTTAATCACCGAGAGATTGATTCATGCTACTCGTAGAGCACTAGAACTTCTATTAATATTGTATATGACTAGAAAGATTAATTTAAGTTTGCATCATCCCTGATAAATAAAACTAACGGGTTTTCATATACCTCTTTGTCATGAATTCTAGAAAGGAAAAATGGTTCTTTCTCTCCAATCCCACCGCTGTCTATAAGAATCCTTTCCAAATCCTGCCATAACATAGGAGAGAATCTCAGTCCAAAGAAAGAAGATTTCATATTTGAAATAAAAAATTATACAATAATATCAATCAGAATGTATTGATGGAGAGAGCATATATTTCAAACAGAAGATTAGAAGTTAATATAAGGCACTGATCTAATTGGAAACGTAATTAATTAGAATCACAGTTCTTTACCTTTCCAGTCAAGATTTCAAACTCAAGCAACTCCTCAACAATCTTTTCAAGAACTTGACGATTTTTCTGAAGCATTTCTTTGGCTTTACAATATGCCAAATCATATATCTACAAATATAGGGAACATCAATTATAGAAGTAGATCAAGAAATATCACACAAACTTGAGGGATATATCTTGTTTCTATTCTAAATGTCTTGTTCATCACAAATTACAAAAATCACTCCTAAACTTTGGTACAAAAATTCAATTTTATTCCCTAACTTTTTCCTTTGCAGCATCCCTTCTTGAACTACGTTAAAATAGAAAAAAGAAAAAGGAAAAAAAAAAAGAAGAAGATATATATATATCCTCGAGCACATCTACTGTACCAAAGCCAGGCAACCTACCACTCATGTATGCCACCTATATGAACCACCAAATTGATCGAACAACACCACATATCACTCCTATTTTTTCTTTTTCCCCCCTCCTCTCTCCTAATCTCTGTCTTTTTCATTTTTCTTTACTACAAGTGACACATGAATATTTCCATCAATTATTGGTAATTAAAGGGCCAATCAAACATTTCAGGCCAATTAAAAGGGACTAAAACTAAATCTTACACTAGAGTTTATTTTTCTATTATCCCAAAAGGAGGAGCTATATGCAATGTAGAAAAATGTACATACCTTTTCAACTTTAGATGCCATCTCATATTCATGGTTGTTTCCCATACTTAATGCTGTAACCTATGCCCAATAAGAAAATGTAACCAATCACTATATCAACAAAGCTCATGAAACAACAAATAAAAGTAATACTGCAGAAAGCTGATGCATGTGAAGAAGTGTAGAGTGATAATTACTACTAGCTATTGATATTTTGTTCAATCATAGTTGTCAAGGATATTATAAAATCCATTATGGCCAAAAACTAGAAAAGCACATTAATGGCCTTTCAAACTTGTGTCTGCTTTTTTTCTTTTCTACAATCTACTTCACAGATATTGCCCACAATGGGAGAAATGTAATCAAGTTGATAAATAGAGGGCCATGCATCACACCCGTTTTACTGCCAACTGAATTATTCTAGGATGCAAAGAAAGGAGAATACCGCATTAGTATGATAGTATATAGCAGGACTATCATCAGGTCCCCACCCATACTGAATCACCATTCTTGTTGCTATCTGCTTAAAATCCAAAAGCCAGTGGTATTACATGAGAATTTTTTAGGCTGCTTATAATGAATAATTATACAAGACCAGAAAAAGCCAAGGGAATTGGATGATATCAACCTCCTGTGCCTGCTTTAATTCTGAAGAAGAAAGATAGTTTTCTTCCCCAAAAGGAAGTAACATTCGAGATGCAATATGTGAACCAAAACAAAATACAAGCTTCTTCTCAAGGTAAGATCTTGATTCAGAATTCCCATTCACAGAACCTTCATATTTTGACTTAGTTATCTTTGAACACCCAATTCCCTGTAAAAAGAGGGTATGATGAGTTTAGTGTCCTCTAGATATATTCCATAAAACAGTTTAATCTTTAGACAATTTGTCATTATCAATATGTCTATGTTACTGATATAACAGTTTCTCCAGGAGGTCAGAGTTGACCATTAACAGAAGCATTAACAACCCTCAGACGATCACATTTCTTTACATCAAAATAGAACTAGATGAAATTTTTTTGGTAAACATAATGATATTTCAGTTACAATCTCATGAAGATATGAAAACACAAAACCTGCCAAGACAATGGCTCAAGCCACAGATTATCAACAACATCAAAGTTTGGCAACAGAAGAGCAATCAGGCCACGGCCAGCAGCCCAAACTGCATGTGGAAACTTGGTCTCCCTTGTCCACTGGAAAATCATTAAATCCATGCTTGTCAAAGTTTGAAGCAACAAAAGATACATATTTTCCAAATTGCGTATAGAAATCAAAGTAATGTCATTTCCAAACGGAGAAAATTAGTATCTTACATCAAGTGGAGGATTTAGAAGTTCTATTCCATTGCTTATCTGACCATATGGTTCCATTAGATCAACCACATTACTTAGATCTTCTTTTGTCAATGTAAGTCCGAGATGATTCACCACTACGTTGCTTAGCTTTTTTATGATATGGGTTCTCCTCACCCATTTAGGGATAACACCACTGAAAGTCTGCAGAAAGCAATAGGATTGTACATGTTACATTTAGGAAATTAAGAATCACGAGAATAAATCGTAGTTGTAGAGAATTACACAAGATACAGACTTCAAGGGTAGAGAGAGAAGACGACAGCAATTGATAGCTTAAGATGGAACACAATAGTAGGAGTTACAAGTTCAATCAACAAAGCCAAATAAAGCATGTAAACTTTAGATCGCAGAACTGGTCACATGGATATGACACCTGTGTTGTTGGATTCTTAGTAAAGTAAATAATACATAGTGCATACAGACTCAATTACAGAGATATCCTCATACAGCCTTATTATTTTTTTCTAAAACAAGTCGCTAAGAATTCTATGTTGGATCACTATTTACATATTGTATTTATAAAAAATAAAAAAATCTAAAAACAAAGAGATATTCATCCTTCTTGTCAATTCACCCTTTTTTCTTTTTTGGGATAAGAAACAAAACTTTATTTAAAAGTTGTCAATTCACTTGACATAACAAAAATGAAAACTAATAATAAAAACAAAAACTAATGATATATAATATATACATTATTATTTTCACGTAAAGTACCAACACAGAACACAAATACTTGATTAATGGCTTGAATCCTAGAATTTTTTTTTTTTAGAGTATTTAAATGAGATTATGAACTAGCAAAATAACAAAACCAAAATTCGATATGCCTGCCACACATAATAAAAACTTAAAGAAAAACTAAATAAATTAAAAAAAAAAAAAAATGAGCGCCTAGGATGAGATAACATTTAACCAAATGAGTAATGTGCTTAGTCAAGTGAAATGAGATAAAAGTACTGATTGTTTCTTACCGCAAACCAACTACAGTAGCTCATAAGTTCATCTGTATCAAGAAATTTACTCCGGAAAGCACTACCTTCCAATGCCATGGGTACAAGTTTCAGTTCAGTAGGTCGTAAAAGAGCTGTTTTCTCAGCAACCTGAAGAACAAAAATGTTTAGTACCAATAGTAACTTAGAGCATAAACCTTCAAAATGAAGGTCGAAAATCACAAAAGCCATCATAGCTGGTTATGAAATAACTATTACTGGAAACCACAAGGTGAAAAAATTAATCCATTGATTAAACAAAGGGATCAATATTTAGGCAAAAAGAACTGATTTAGAGGACCAATGTTCCATCCTCAAATGATGATAACATGCAGTCAGAGAACAGAAAACAATTGCAAATATCTCAGCACATTTGCATGCTGCTTACAAAAAAAGCTAATTCCAATCCTACTGCGAAAAAAGAAAAAAATAACTTATTCGGCAACTACCTTTTTCCAGTCTACAAAATCAATGAGCTCATTATCCATGGTTGCTTTTGCAGATATGCACAAAATATTCTCCCTTTCAACTTGTGTTGGCCTTTGGAGATGAAATACTCTATCCATCCGGCCAGGACGCTGCAAGGCTTCATCAATTTGCTTGAGATTTCTAGTAGTAGCCATCAGAACAACCCCATCTTGTTTCTCAAACCTGCAGAATTAGGGTAGTAAATTGGAAAGTGAAACCATACCAATTGTTCAATTGTTTTTTTGTTGAGTTATCATCAATCCAAAAGCTCAAGCCAAAACAACAGACACTTAACACTACTAAAGAGAAGTCAGTCCATTGAAACTTATCCCTAATTTAAAGAAGGATAAAAGAATAGCAGAGTTACCCATCAAGTTCCACAAGAAGTTGATTAATGAAAGCCTCGTGATCCTGCTGTTTAGTGTGAATATATTTCCCACGGACACCAGCAAACAGGTCAAAATCCTCCACAAATATGATTACAGGTGCCTAGAATAGACACTATATTAGTCAGCACAAGATAAAAATAACCGGAACAAGGCTTTAAATTCAACTTCATAAGTTATAATTTCATTAAGAAACTTCTGAGATTTCATCAGCAAACATAAATCTCAAAGAAAACATTAGGACTTCCTAATTATTATTAACATGAAGGACATACACTTTATATAAGTTATATATGTACACCAATTTTAGGGCCACAAATGTTGACTTTAACTTACACATATTTAACTTTCGATATTAGAATATGAAAAAGAAAAAAAAAACGAAGGCTTAAGAAGACAACCAAATCCCGTGCTGTCTGAAATAGCTCCCTAACATTTGATGCACTTTGCCCAACCCACAGTCCAGCCTCCAACTCTTGAGCTTTAATTTCAACAACAGGAACCTTAGCTTCTGCAGCTATAGCCAATGCTAGAGATGTCTTTCCTGTTCCCCTTTCACCTACAATTAGAACTCCCTGCAATATAAGCATGAACTGGCTCAGAAGCTCATCATACTACTTAAATGAACATCCACTCTAGAAACTAACCAAAGAACAATGCATTTATTTAAGATGGATCCATCTTTTTCATTGTCTTGAAAAATATCAATTGAACAAAAAAAGAAGACTACTTTTCATCATAAATCAATTTGAAACAAAAAATAATATAAAATAAAATTACAAAATATATATTTGACAATAAAAAAAGACTGCTTTTCCTATTTCAGTGAAAAAATTGGACACTAGAATCAAGATCTTAAAAGCTGCTCTTTGGACTTCTTAGAGAGTTATGAAGTAGAACACTTGGCTATAAATGACAGGAGACTAATAGGTTATACTTATATACAATATGGTTGTTTATGCATATGAGTTTGTTATGTGTGTAAGCATGAGTGTGTTTCTCCAACTCTGTGTATGTGTGTGTGTGTGTGTGTGTGTGAGAGAGAGAGAGAGAGAGAGAGAGAGAGAGATGTACAGTGTATACAATGACAGATATCAGTCAATACTTAAAAATTATGGACGTCATAAATTATATGCTTCCAATTTTAATAACAAATAAATTTTAAGCATATAGTCAATCATAGTACAAGAGAAAGAGCGATGCTTTCTCTCAGCTCGCAATGCACATCATATAACATAACCAAATATAGGTAATAGCAAAGTAATTATTTACAATCTTGGGCACAACATACCCGTGGTGCACGAGCACCCATTTCTTGAAATGCCCTAGGATTATGTAGAAATGTCACAACTTCGTTGATTTCCTCTCTCATAGACTCTACACTGGCAAATTCCTTCAATGGTATTGGAGGATTTTTCACTCGCTGCATGCCAACCATGCATCTTAGAATTTGTTCTATCAAAATATTTAATTAAACTAAACTGAAGAACTTTTGAGCGACAAGTAACCTTCATTTGCTCAAAAGCACGTGTTATAGGATCGATGCCAGCCTTTTTCTTACGTTTAATCCTCTTCATCCTATAATTAAGGTAGTATTTCTGCAAGATAACAGTGACATAGAAGGTTAATCGAAAAAGGATTCAGAATGATGCACTAAATAAATGCAACACCAAAAGCTTTTTGTTTAAACTAATACTTAAAAAATTGTTAATCATATATCCATAGGGAATTGTTCAGAACCGTTTAATTTACAGTCAATATAACAAAAGAAATGATTTAAGAAAAATAAAAAAAGATAACAATAGAAATGGAAAGAACGATAAGGTTACCTCATAGCCTATGCAATTTTTTTTGGTCTATAACAAGCATCAAATAATAAAGTTGGTAGCATATAAGGAACAAAGTAGTACCACTCTCTGTAACTTCTGCAAGTTTGGATCTCTACGTAATGGTCCATAACCAAGAAGTCTTGGAATTCTTCTCTTCAAAAATCGAAACACATGTAATAGAATATATCCATATATAACACTTCTAATAAGAAACCAAAAAAACCATTGGAGGTCATCGCTTTTCCTGGATTTGAAACTCATCTCTGCCTCAGATTGCCACTTCAAGTACCATGTTGAGCCAACAGCCTGATATATTTCCTCTGGCCATGCCATCCCCAACTGTAATCTTACCTGTATTGAAACAGTTATGGAAACTTTATAACAAATCGTAGAAACAACAGCAACAAGGAAAAACCCAATCATCTAAAAATGGCAAGTCATGAGCTCAAAGGATTAATACCCGGTAAGGGATGATAAGCTCCACCAAAGGAAACACAATCATCATCATTATGTCATCATTTATATTTTTAAATTTCTCAAAAACCCAATTTCTTGCATATGACAAAATTTTTGACTGCCACACTGCTTTAAAGCATTGACTAGACAGCTTTAGGATCAAGAGACACTGTTGATAGAGATCTAACTCTGAAAAAGGGATCCACATCAAGTGAACAGCAGTTGGAATTCCACAGGCAAGCATTTTCATATACAGTCCATCAAACCCTCCACAATCTTCAAACAGCATATCAAGTTCCTGGGATAGGCAATTAGGCATGCTGGAATTAGAAGCATACTGAAAATAACTAGCTCAACAAACTCAACACAGAATAATTACCTTTAAATCAACATGATAATCCTTGTCATCCCCCTTCAGTGTAATATACATGACAGCCCAATCATGCCTAATTCGGGCCTGCTGAATTAGTTTCTTCGATACAGCATAAGGAACAGCCATCGGATCCATCTCCCATCTATTTTTCTCCTCACTGAACCATACCTTTGACATCAACCTATCTCGCTCCAGAAGAATACTTTCCTGCCATGAACATTTAATAAATAGATAACTTAAAATCAGCCAAAGAGTCCATTTTACCTGCAACTTTAGAAACTGACAACCTTTACATTAACACTGTAGCAAATTAATTATTTAATGGGTTAATTTCATCCACCTTCCCTGAGGTTTGACTTAAATACTTGCTATGGTTTCAAAAATATCTTCAATCTCCCCTTAGGTTTCAAATAGTTATCATACACATCCCTCAACATATTTCATCCACACCCCTTCTAGGGGTGCTAGTTGTAATTTTCAAAACCTAAGGGATTGAATTAAAATTAGTGCAAACATCAGAAGGTCAGATGGAATATTCCCTTTGATTAATGATTATTATTTCTACCTGGTTTTCCAGAAACAAGGTGAATAACATAGTAAGACAGGATACATGTCAAAAAAAGAAAATCCTTATTAATAAACACATTTTCTAGATATTGAAACAATTACATTGTTAATAAAAGATCTACCTGTCTTTGAGCCACATACTGTTTGCCAAAATCAACATTTTCTAACAGATTTCTTTTAAGGTCTGCCTTAGCTTCTTCACGCCATTTCTTCCACCCATGGTACAAATGGAGGCTAATAGCTTTAGGAGCCACAACCTCTTTATCTCCAAACATCCACTTCAACTCAATTTCAGGAAAACCCTTCACCACCTCATCTTCTGGTGTATTTACAACAAAACGCTTTTCATCACCAAATTTTTTCATTTTTTTATTTATACGAGCCTCTAGATTTGTCTGCATCTCCCTTGAATCCTTAAGCCCTTGTTTTATACGTTGAGCAAAGTCGATTGAATATTTGTCAAAGAAAGGTCCAATATCATCAACTTCCAAAACACTTGGCAAAATCATTTGTTCCAAATATTTTCTTTGCGTGCTTTCCAAATCTTTCTGAATTTCAGATTTAGAAAGCTTGGTCACTGATGGTTTTGGCGCACTGCAACCAAATAACAACTGATACTCAGAATGCAATTGAAACTTCAACAACTTTGTTTCAGAAACAAAAGTTAAAAGAAAAAAGTTCAAACAATCAAAAATCACTATTACCTATAATATAAGAGCAGCAGACAATATCTAGTAAAAATTGACAGCACAAAATTGCAAGCTCATCTTCATGCAATCAAACTTCAAACCATAAAAGTCAATATGATGCCATAAAAAAGACACCATATGACACATCTTAGAACAAAAGTTGCGCCACAAATTTTTTTAACCCAATTAGGCTAGAGTCTAGAGTGTCCGACTCAATAAAATCTTATGCAGTCCAATACATACACTTTAGTAATGAAAACAGAGTTATAGGATAAAAATAATCCAAATCCAAGAGCCAAACATTACACAGTACAAATTTTGGAAAACTCAAGAATTGAATTTGACAATATTTTACTTGCTTTCTTCATCCAATTTAAATTCTTGAAAGTAACATACACAATTGAATTAATTCGTTCAATTAAAATACCATCTCTCATACCTGTCTAAACCTTTCCGTCTCCATTGCCGACTAAAATTTTCTACCAACTGCTCGCATTCCCTCTCAATAAAAAGAAGCTCCCTCACCCCGAAACTCAGTGCCACAGTTTCCCTCCTCAAAATCTGATCTTCAATTTCACCAACCCTTTCCCATATCGAACTGTACTCCTCCTCCAGCCTTTTCAAGCTCTCTTCCAACCTCTGCACCTTATCCCCATCCTCCTCCTTACCCACATTGCCTAAAACCTTATCGTACTCCTTCTTCGTCTTCACCACTCTATCAACAATCCCTTCTGACCGTTTTGTCAATAACCCTTTCTCTCTCCTCAGTTCCCTCAACTCCGAATAAAGCCTATCCATAATTTCTGCCTGCAATTCTTCCTTCTTCTCTTTCACCGCCTTCAACTCCATTTCTACTAGCTTCAAATCCCCATTTCCTTTCCTAACTTCTTCTATGCTGCTTACCAAAACAGACACCGTTTGAAGCAATCTCTGCGTGCACCCTGAGTACTCGTGGCTCTTCGAGTTCATCTCCTTTCCTGTCCCATTCCTTTTCTTATTCAAAACTTCTTCGGTAGCCACTGGAGCGGCGAGTGCAGAAGCCCCAGGCGCCCGAAGAGTAGCGAAACCGATTGCAAGACAAAACAGCGTTAAAAGCGTTTGCTTTGCAATGAACTTGAGCAAATTACCCTCCGGCTCCGAGCAATCCCTGACCGCATCAACCGGTTCATCGTCTTCAACCACTTCTTTAGAACGCCGTGCGTTTTTGTAAGCTTCTAGGGAGCCATATGCACCGAAACTATATCCAATTGGTAACAAAAATCGGTGAAATTTCAGCGATTTGGAAGCAATTACTTGAATTCTGATACGGCGGTTTGACTGAAACAGTGAATGTGAAGAGTTCAGAAGCGTAGGAGGCGAGAAGTGTGAGGCAAATGGACTGGGAAGTAGACGAGAAGCAGCAATGGCGTCCATGAGGCGAGAGAAGCATACTATGAACACGAAGCGGAGGACGAACTGAGAGCCATTGTTATGGAGTCGGGAAGGTAGAGATCAGTGACTGGTCCTTCTCAGAAGCATGACAGCCGGCAACAGAGACGAGGGGGGTTTAAAGAGAAAAAATAAATTTTTTCCTCGTTCTTTTGTTTCAACGGATAAGAAAACAAAACATTGTTCTGGACTGGACCAACTCTTCAGGCCCGTTTCGGATATGGGCTAATTTCTAAAGTTTCAGTCCATTCCAATATTAAATTATTTTTATTAAAAAATGCTACTCATCACTATTTATGATTCTAAGCTTTGATAAATTCTAACATACTCTTTATATATTTTTGGGAGTTTGATTTTATATAGTTTAAGATATCATTTTAACCCTCTAAATTTGGATAATTTTTTTTAACACAAATACAATATAAAACATAAATAATATTAATATAATATCAATCTGTCTATATTTTTAAAAATTTAAATTTAATATATTTTAATATAAAAATTTACATGTTATATTTTGATAAAAATTTAACTCCTATAACTCAATATGAAAAGAATACACGAAGTAAATACGGGAGGTAGTTACAAATAACGCATAACAAAATAAAAATATTAAAATAATCAGCAAAATAAAACAAAATAAAATATAAAATTCGAAAATATAATTTAACAAAATTTAATAGTAAATATTAAGGTGTGCAAAAAAATCGACTAACCGATTAAAACGATCGATCTATTATAATCCAATCTGTTCGGATCGATTATTTTAGTGTAATTGGATTGGATCGGTTATGAAAAATTAAAAATTGAATGTCGGTTCGGTTCGGATCTGTTTGGAGTGTTAAAAACTGACCAAAACCGATCAAATCCGAACTAACCACTTTTTTTTTTACAAAACATATGAAAATTAGTTTAATATTATTAGTATGCAGGCTTTGTTATATTAGCTTAAATTTAGAGTTTGATTACTTAATTATTGTATTAGTGTAGTAATTTTATTTTAGTTTAATATGTTTATTTGTCATGTTATTTTTTTAATCATTTATGTGTTAGGTTTTGAAAAAACATATAATTTTTTATGGATTACTTAGTGGGCATTTTATGTGTTAAGTTTTGAAAAAAACATAATTTTTTAAACAAAATTTAAGTACAATAAATTTTTGGTACAAAAAATAGCTCAAATGTCAAATATTTAAAATAAAAAAAACTCAAAAATTAAATTTTAAAAAGTCTAAAAAAATTAAATAAAAGTTTAAGCGAAACCAATCAACCAAACCGATCTAATACAATTACTAATTGGATTGGATTGGATTGAATTTAATGTATAGATTGGATCGGATCGGATTGAAAAACAAAAAACTGATTACTAATTGGAGTAGATTGGTTATTTCTAAAATATGTCGGATAGTAACCGATGCACTTTTCTAGTAAATAAAAATAATTTAAAATTAATAAAAAAAAGGGCAGAAACCCGGCCCGCCCAGAATGGGGAAACCCACCGAAACAAGAAAAGTAAATGAGGTCAGAGCAAGCCAGGTGGGTTGATAGAATAGCCCATTAAAACGGCACACTGACGGAGCGTTCGTCTACGGACAAGAAAGAGAGAGGGAAAAACACCCAACAAAAGAAGCCTCTTAGCCCTTTGTCTTTGCCTTTGCATCTGACGTGTATACGCTCCCTCCCTCCGGTGACGGTAAGTTTCATAGCTTTGCTCTGCTTTAGCTTCCCAGTCCTCCTCCTCCTTCTTCTTCTTCTCTTCTACGACTTCGTCTTTCTTCAAGCCCTAGAATTTGAATTTCGATTGCTTTTCTTTTGTGTCCGTTTGTCTCGTTTCGGCCGTAGACTATAGTTTTTTTTCTCCGCAATAGTATGACGGATTTGTAGTTCTCATCTCAATTTTTTGTTTTTTTTTTTGTTTTTCGTTTTTCTGAAGTGATTTACCCAAACAAGTTTGCATCTTTCGTAGTTCAGAAGTGCCTATGGGAATTTTACTCACTGCCTTTTTTTTTAAAGTAAAGTTTAAAGTTTTAAATGTTATATCATGTTAAAATGGTTTTGATGCTATAAGTAAATTTTGAATTTTTGGCGTTTCGTTGAAATTCTAAAAGTGACTCTTTGTGACAAAGAACGAAGCAACACGACGCAATGCGCTTATATCTTGTTAATGGAAATTGAATCTGAGTGGCTTGAAACCATTTCTCAATTAAGGAATGGATTATTTTGCGTTGTTTTGGAAATCTTAGGTGTCTTATTTTTCATGCACCGTTCCAAATTAAGCATCTCCGCATTTTATAAAAAAGTTCATTTTTTTAATAGCGTATTGTTATCCATTCTAGTAAATGGTCATAATTTAAGTTGCTATTGTTGCACATTATTATAGTTTAGTCCTAGTTGATTTTTCTTATCTTTTTTCTCATTAGGTAGAAGAATATAGAGAACAACGGTCATGGGAAAGTGGTAGCAAGATTATGTAATGTTTTATAACAATCTTTTTGGCGCACAACATAGGATGACGGGTATTCTGTACTTGCTTCATCTTTTGTCACCTCTTACTGCAAGGATCTTAGAAGACACTAGTTGTGCTTAGCTTTGTTGATTCAATGTATTTGGTTCATTGTTAAGGTACTTCGTTGGGGGCCCAAATTATTGTTTAATGTTATTGGAATCGAAAGATGGAAGAAAATCACGATGAAATGGAAGATGTTGCTGGTGCATCTAGTGATTCTTTTGCTGATGACTCAGAAGATGATGGGCCATCGACATCTGGACAAGATGATGGATCCTTTATAGAGGCAGGTCACTGTACATGTTTTTATTTACTTCACTTATTTGTTTTCTCCCTAATCTACATACAGCAAAGCATATTTGTTTATGTATACTGTTCCTATTTATTTTAGGTTCTAATCCTTTAAGGTAGAAGACATGAACACTTTTCATGCTATTATTTGCTGTTATGCAGGAACCTCTAGGTGAGGAAGAAATAGAGGAGCTAATTGCTGAGTTCTTGGAAGTTGAGAGTAAGGTATCATAGTTCTTTTGTGACTTTAACAATTTTTGTTAATTCGTGTTTTATATGTAGATTGTACTTTTTGGGTATTGGTACTATATGTTTGTGTTTTAATGCTCAAATCAGGCTGCAGAGGCTCAAGAAGCACTTGAAAAGGAATCTCTTGCTAAAGTGGAGAGTGAAGTTAGAGAGGAGTTGGCACGTACTCTTCATGGCGATGATGTTAGCTTCTCTCTTTGTATTCCATCCTGTGGATTTTAGTGGCTTTTCCCATCACTTATGCATTTTTACTTCTTTATAGTTGGAAACGGCTGTTGCAGATGAAATGACTACTTTTATTGAAGACTGGGAGGCTGTGCTTGATGAGCTTGAAACGGAGAGTTCTCATTTGTTGGTTTGCTTCTTTCTTCAATTTTGAGTATAATCTTTGGATCTTAATAATCTTTCAAATGTTTATATTCATTTTTATGTAACATTGTTTGTCTAAGAAATCAATATCTGTAAAAAGAAAAATATATAAATAAAAAGTCTCCTCTCGTAATTTGGGTTGCACATTTTGTTGGTTATCTTTTTTGTTCATTATTTTAAATACCAGTTCAATAATTTTAGAGGTTATTTCTGAAGTTTTGGTTATGTCCTGTTTTGGTAGATTTTTGTGTTACTTTGGAGCTTACTTCTCTTATTTTGTTGATATACTTATGTACTGCCATTTTAATATATATTTTTCATATATAGAAAAGATATGTCTGTTTCAAATAAAGCTATTGTTTTATATATAATCTTGTTTTAATATTTAATTTATGCTGCCTTCAACTTTTCTCTATCTTGTAATAGGAACAACTTGATGGAGCTGGTATTGAGCTACCGAATCTCTACAAATATATGGAAAGTCAGGCTCCTAATGGTTGTTTAACAGAAGCTTGGAAAAGTAGAATACACTGGGTAGGATCACAGGTAACTGGTGATTTTACTGAGTTAAAAGACGGTGCTGAGGAGTATTTGCAAAAACACAGACCTGTAAGAAGGTATAGTTCTGCCCTTTTTTGATATGTGGATTCAGCAAGGTACAAAGTTGATTGTATATGGATCTATATTATGGGCTCAGGCGACATGGTAAACTATTGGAGGAGGGGGCTAGTGGATTTCTGCAGAAGAAACTAGCTATTAATGGAAGCACAGATACTGTAACAGAGAACTCTGAGGTTGACTGGTGTTCTCTGAACAAACTGTTTTCTGAAGGAGCAAATGAGGACTGTGTTTCATACGGTAGTAAGCATTGGTCTTCTGTTTACTTGGCCAGCACACCACAGCAGGCTGCAGAAATGGGTCTCAAATTTCCTGGTGTTGATGAGGTGCCCAATTATGTTTTTTATGTTTCTGTTTTTACTTTAAAAAGTTGTTCTTTCAATCGTTTGTTGACTATAACTTTTTTCCAGGTGGAGGAGATTGATGATGTTGATGGAAATTCTACTGATCCATTTGTTGCAGCTGCAGTTGCGAATGAAAAAGAATTGGCTCTTTCTGAAGAACAAAAGAAAAAGTACAAGAAGGTCTGCCAATATTGTCATGTTCCTTGCTGCTAATTTTTCCTATTAAATGTCAATGTCTAGCAACCATTGTTTTTTTTCATTCTGCGTTGGGATGCAAGTGGACCCAACTTTTTATAATAAGCTAACATAACAAATAGTTGGCACTCCCCTCGAAGTATAGGCCCTTCCAATTATAGGACAAAGGTGGAGCTTACACATGCATAACAATAAAATACCAAAAATAGGGGTTAGCTGAATTTGAACTTTGCATAGATATTTAACACTCCCTTTTACATGTACTCCCACCCTATTACAAAAAGAAAGTGGGCCGTGTATATGTGGAAAAAATAACTTAATAAAAATAGGGGTTAGCGAGATTCAAACACAGGATTGTACTATAACTAAGCTTGGCTACCATATTAAGTTATCTTAAATCCTAGCCTTATATATAAAGAAAAAAAAAATTATTTCCAACCCTTTAGTGGATCAAACTGGATGGATAAGCCAATGAAATGGCAGAAATATATACATATTTATGTCTTTATTTTTGTAGAAAGTAAGCAAACTGTAGGTGTTTTGTGCTGTTATTAGGGATTGATTAGCCTACTTAAGTGGGTTGTTTTTTTTTTAATCAATAACCTATGACTTGATAATGTCTGTTTGATTTATTTTTTAAGTTTTTCAGTTCACTTGTTTATTTTTTCACAGGTCAAAGAAGAAGATGATGCAAGTATTGATAAGAAGCTTCAAAGTCATTTGAAACGGAGGAGATATCGGAAGAAATGCAAACAAGTATGTTTTTTTTGCACTTTATTTCTCTTATTTTTGTATCTGGAAGCAATAAAACTTTTAGTGAAAAGTTTGAGGGCAAATCTTTACGTTGTTTGGAGTTTTTTATTTGTGAATTGTAGCCTACTCTAGCAAGTGATAGTTGATGATGAAAATATAGTAGAGAAAATATTCCTTGAATTTTCTTAATTAACTTATGAACAATTGTACTACTTATAGACCTAGGATTCTACATAAAAGTAAATAAGATCTATTTACAATTAAGCTCCTAAGATCACTCACTCAAACAAATATGGAAACAATATCAAACAAATATGGAGACAAAGACAATATTCACGATCTTCAAAACTCCCCCTCAAGTTGGTGAATAAATATTTTCCATTCCCAACTTGCTTGTAATTGCTTGGAATGTGACTTGGGACCTTTGATTAGTACATCTACAAGTCGTCCTTCTGTTTGTACAAAAGGTGTACAAATGAATCCAGTATCCTATTTTTCCTTGATAAAGTGTAGATCCTCTTCCACATGTTTGGTCCCATCATGTTGAACCGGATTATGAGCTATATTGATGGATGATTTGATTTATTATCACATACAATTTCATTGGTCCTTCCCAAGATCAAAGAGTATTATCTTCAACCTTAGCAACCCACAAATCCCATGTGCCATAGCTCTAGCTTCTGCGCTAGTCTTTGTCACCATAGATTGCTTCTTACTTCTCCTAGTGACCCTGTTCCCTCCTAGAAAGGTGCAATAGATTGTAGTTAGATCTAGGATCAATAATTGATCCTACCAATCAACTTCTACTTTTAGTTTTTCATTCTTCTGAAATGAGATTCCTCTTCCAGTAGTTGATTTCAGATAACGGAGGATTCTATAACCATCCTCCAAATGCAATTTCTTTGGCTGAGTGCATAAATAGACTTACTACGTCGCAGCATACGCTATATAGGGTCTAGTATGCGATAGGTAGATTAGTTTCCCTACCAATCTTTGATACATGCCTCGATCAACTGCAACATTATCCTTTGCTTCACCCAACCTGTGGTTTTGCTCAATAGGAGTATCAGCTGGCTTATACCCAACCATTCTAGTTTCGTTGAGAAGATCCAGTTTATGTATTTCTGTTGTGAAATCTCTGTTTCAAGCTTTGAGTATGCCACTTTAAAACCCAAAAAGTTCTTGAGCCTTCCAAGATTTTTTTATCTCAAATTCTTCTACAAGTTGCTTCTTTAGTTTACCTATCTCTTCCAAGTCATTCTCAGTGACAATGATATTATCTACGTACAAATAATGTTGTTACTCTCCCGGAGGTAGAATGCTTAATAAAAGAGTGTGGTCTCCTTGACTTTATTGATATTTCTTCCCTTGCATAGCCTTTGTAAATCTTCCAAACCACATCCTAGGGGATTGTTTAAGACCATATAAAGCTTTTTGGAGTCTACATACTCTGCGATCATTAGCACTCCCATTTAGTCCAGGAGGCCTTTCCATATACACTTCTTCTATCAAATCAACATGCAGAAAGACATTTTTAACATCAAACTGTTGCAAAGATTAACGAAGATTAATAGCAAGAGATAATAAAATACAAAGAGTGTTCATCTTTGCCACAGGAGAATAGGTCGCTTGATAATCTAGCCCATAAGTCAATTATAACCCTTAGCTACAAGTCTAGCCTTATACCTCTCAAGTGTTCCATCAGCTTTATATTTCACAGTAAACACCCATTTACATTCAACAGGTTTCTTCCCGTTGGGAAGTTCAACCAACTCTCATATTTTATTCTTCTCAAGAGCTTCCATTTCCTCATTCATAGTTGTCCTCCAGTTGTTGTCTCTTAGTGCCTCTATTACCATTTTTGGTATTTCAATTGGGTTTAAATGATTGAGGAAGGCTTTATGAGAAGGTGATATTTTTTCAAGAGAAATGAAATTGGATATTGGGTGCTGGGTGAATTTCTTAATGCCTTTCCTAGGAGCTATGGGCAAACACAAGTCATCAGAATTATCAGGATGTAAACAATCATTAGAAGTATCATAATGTAAACCCAAATTGCTCTATTTATTAGATAGTTGTTTTATAACCTACCACTGAATCAACTTCTTGGACATGCGAAGATTCAATAACGGGCTTATTCCTTGAATAGATCTTTAGTGGCAAGGGTTGAAAACTAGCTACCACCATATTCTTCTCTATAAGTTGATTGCTGCCCACCTTATTATCTTCTATAAATTGAAATCACCACTATCTATTCCACCAAAGTGAGGGAGTTGAGGAGTAGGAATATGTTCAACATTGGCAAAGGATTCTTCCTTATCTTTGTGTAAAATCTCCTTTTGAAAATAAGGTTGGGAAAAAGGACTGATGTTCAACAAATGTTGCATCCATAGAATTAAAAGAATTCTTGGAGGGTGGATGATAATGCTTATGGCCCTTTTTGTTGGAAGAGTAACCAACAAAAACACACTTAATAACCTGTCAAGCTTTTTTCAATGTTGAGCATATATGTGAACAAAAGATATACACCCAAATACTTTTAGGAGAAACGGATTAAATCCATGAATTAAAAAAAGAATAAAATAAAATTGAGTAAGGACATCTAATGGTGCATGAAAGTTAAGAACCTTTGATGGTAGTCTATTAATTAGGCATGAAGCAGTTAAAACTGCCTCACCCCAATAATTCTTAGGAACTTTTTGATGAAACAAAAGGGCTCAAGTAACTTCTAAAAGATTTATGTTTTTCCTTTCAACTACCCCATTTTGTTGGGGTGAATCCGAACAAAAAGACTGATGAACAATTCCTTCCTTTGTGAAATAGGAAGAGTTTGATTCAAATACTCTTATCCATTGTAAGATCTGACAGTTTGAAAATTAACCCCAAATTGAGTACAATTCATTTTGTGAACTATTGGAAAAATAAAACTAACATCAGCTTCATTTTTTAATAAATAAATCTGAATAGCCCTTGAAAAATCATCAAAAAGGAAATAAACCACCTAGTACAAGATATATTGGGGATTCGAGATGGTTCCCGTGCATCAATATGAATCAAAGCAAAAGGTCTTAGATTTTTTATTGCTTAAAGGAAAAGAATCCCGATGATGTTTGCTGATTCGCACACTTCACAATGAAAAGTATCAAGACTCAAAACCCTTATATAATAGAGGAAACATATTTCTTTACAAAGGAAAAGGTGGATGTCCTAGACGATAGTGTTGTAACCAAATCTGAGCTTTATTTGAAAAAAATTCGAGAGACAAGAGAGTGGGAAGCGATCATCCTTGCCACCATTGGCTTCAAGGTAGTAGAGCCCATCGCGTTCTTTAGCACCTCCATTCGTCTTGCTCGGCTCGTAGAGATTTCCTGAAATCCACAATGAGATGAAGAAAACATTACTTGGCAACTTAAATCTTTGGTGATCTGACGGTTGGATAAAAGGTTAATAGAAAGTTTTGATACATGCAACACTGATTTCAAAGGCAAAGAAGTCAAGGCAATAGTCCCGTGGCCAGCAACTGTAGCTAATGTGCTATTAGCCACTTTTATTTTCTGACAAGAACATGGACTGTAGGTGGTATAAAAAAAGAAACAAATTGGTCATATGGTCTATGGCATCTGAATCAATGACCTTGGAACTAAGGAAACAAGTTTTAGAGGCATTTAAAGGGAAAAGAAGACTCGCCTGATTCGTACCAATGAGCAAGTGACATTAGGTTGCTCAAGAGAAGTAAGCAAGGTCCATAGCCGATCTATCTCATGCTGATTGAATTTTCCTTTCACCTGAACCTGTCAAATGTTGGTTGTTGTATCCTGATGGTTATCTTCTCCATTAACAAAATAACCTTGTCCACCTTTCCGTCCTACTTTACCTTTATGTCCTTTAGGTCCTTTTCCTACAAATGGTGGCTTGCCATGCAACTTCTAACAGGTATGTTTTGGTTTCTTACAGTGATTACACCAAAGTTGATCCTTAGATGTTTGTACATTATTTTCTTGTTCAGAACTAGCTATGCCCTTGTTGTTAGATTTAAAAGTAACTAATGCTTAACTTTCTCACCTGTGATTATCGAGCATAATAGTTCTTCTACCTTCCTCACTCCTAATAATCGAGAAGGTTTCACCTAGAGATGACATAGGTTTCCTTGCAAGAACTTGAGCCCGTGCTTGATCAAATTCATCATTCAAACCAGCCAAGAAAATAGACTCTTCCCCGTTCAACAAACTCCAAAACTATCCTCGGTCAAAACCCTAGTTTTTTTTCTTAATCCTAGGATTAAGTAGTACAATTGTGCTTACTTATAGATGTAGGATTACATGTAAAAGGAAATAAGATATATTTACAATTAAACTCCTAAAATCACTTGCTCAAACAAATATGGAAACATTGTCAAACAGATGATTGCAATCTTCACAATCTTCAACAATTGATTGCATTGTGTAGAAAACTTATGTTAATGTCAGTTTTCTTGGTAGATAATCGAACATCCATTTGAATAGTTACTGTAGCTTTTATGATAATACATGTAGTCAAGACTAAGAAAAGTGGAGGAGCATGGCAAGATGACTTAGTATGCAAGCAAACAGTTGTAAAGTTGCAAATAATTGACTCAAGTACTCTTTATTTGCTTTAGTTTAAGAATGCTTGATATAATTTAATTTGTTTATCATTACTATGCATTCACTAGTCAATTTATGGTTTATTTTTTTCCATACAGGAGAAAAGAAAAGAAAAGGGCATATAGGGTGGGGTCACTTTGGTGGCAATGTTTTTTTAATTTCCTTTACTTTAAACTAATAACAAGTTATTCCTTTTTCATAAGTTTGGTATAGTGGTATTCCATCAATAATGTAATTGTTGGATTTGGGAAATTTTTTATAATGTAATCTGAATTCCATCAATAATGTAACCTCTTTTAGAGGAGTACATTGTTAACTTTTTACTGTAGTGAATACACTGTAGAATAAATGAATTCAAAATAATGGGAGAATAACATGAATAAATGAAAATGAATTGATGCAAGAATAATGTAGTGCCAGACTCAGAAAAGCCTTGTACAACATGGATATCCCCATATTATGGCATTTGGATTTTTGTTTTTGTTTTTTTTAATGCTTATTAAATGATCCTCATTTGAATTCCTTTTATCATGGGCTATTATCTTAATAGGGGGCTAGTCAGAGAGAAGTTTGCTCAGATGATTATGTAATAGAAAATGATATGCGCAAGTCCCCATCTCCTGTTGACTGTCCTGCCTCTGTCTCAAATAAGAGAAGCTCTGAAGATGGAGAAAATATGCCTAAAAATGATGTTCCTGAGGGGTTTGAAACTTCTAATAATGTTGACATTGGAAGCTTAACTAACAGTAATTCCTCAGTGCCATCCGATGCTATGTCCAAGCATCTGATTGAGAGCGAGGAGCTAGCCCTTGAGAAAAAGAGAAGTCGGAATGTAATAATAGAGAGTGATGACGAAACTCAGGTGAGGATTCAGTCTCTAAAAGGGTTAAATTAGAGGATCAATCTGATTTGCAGGAAAATACTGGTGACTCTGTTGCTAACTCTCTTCCTTCACAGATGGTGACTGAAAAGTTTCACTGCACTGCTTGTAACAAAATGGTTATTGAGGTTCACTCACATCCACTTCTGAAAGTTATCATTTGTGCTGATTGCAGAGGTGGAATTGCAGAAAAGATGCAAATGAAGGTATTGACAACAGTAGCCTTCATGCTTATATTCAAATTTAACATCTGATTCTATATGTCTATCACTAGATAATCTGATGATACAATATTAATAAATCCAATTACTGAACACCAGTAAATGTTATTAATATTTGACCATTCTTTATTGTTAAATTACTATTAATGTTATTTTAGTACAATACTCTTTTTTTCTTTTTTCCTAATTAAATCTTCCCAATTATTTAGTAAAAATCAGGAAATCTACATGTATATTTGTGAGGTGTTAATGGGTGAAAATCGTTGCTAAAAGCCAAAAATTAAGTTTTCTTGTGGTCTCAAGCACTAATTGTTTAAGTACCTTAGCATCTTACCAAATCCAATCATTATCATAATCTCCCTAGGCTCGTATCAAACTGTATATGAATCTCAGAGCAATGTTTGTCTGTTTACAAATCTTCTCTTTTTATGTTAACTATTTATTTAGGGCATTTTATTATGGTTGATAACAAATATAACAAAGTTAAAATATGAATAGATATTTTTTCTGCCATGAAACTTTTGTACTTCAGTTTTATTTCATTTGGGTTATAAGTGTTTATATGCACACTGTTTTGTATTTCTTCTGTACTGTTTCATGTGGCAACTTTTATCATGTAACAATTGTGGCAGGATGCAGATTGCTCCGAGTGTTATTGTGGTTGGTGTGGACTAAACATTGACTTAGTGAGTTGTAAATCATGTAAAAATTTATTCTGTATGGCTTGTATAAAGAGGAATATTGGCGTGGAGTGCTTATCCGAGGATCAGACTTCTGGCTGGCAATGTTGTTGCTGTAACCCGAGTCTCTTGCAAAAGTTGACTTTACAGTTAGAGAAAGCAATGTGTTGTGTAGAAGTGGATGTATCTAGCTCTGATAGTGATTCAGACAATTCAGATACAGACAGAGATGTTTCTATCAGGTAAATTGATATCCAGTATTTGATTGTGATCTACAAGTGAATAGTGTCTCTCTACTTTTGAGTTTTCTTTCTAGCATCTTATCTGTTATGGAGATGGAAATCCTTTTATTTTCCCAAGGGGATGCGTTGAAGGTAACACCATGCACTGATGTCCTTACTATGGCTGATCCATGCAACTCTTGATTTTTTCTTTTAAAAAAGAAATATTTTCTGAGGAATTGTAGGTTTGTCAAGTGGAATTTATTGTATATCATGAATTTTCTTCTTTTTTTTTTGGGTCTTGAACTTAAATATGCATGAATAACGTTACTTTTCATTTTTTTAGAACCTTACACTTTCTGTAATCTTTGGTTAACATTTGTATACCATAGTTGTATTCTTCAACATGCTTTTTTGTTTACATTGAATTAAGTTTTTATAATGACAATTTCACTTCTTAATTCCAGCCCTTGAATGATCTTTAACTCATGAGCTGAGAAGTTCAGTTACAGAGGCTACCATTTTAAATGCAAAGTTTGAATTATAAATCTTTAATTCATGGAACTGTGACATCTAATACTTAAGTTTTCTTTTTGTCAGCTCTAAGAGGAAGAGAAAAAAGAAAATACGAAGAATCCTCGATGATGCTGAGTTAGGAGAAGAGACCAAAAGAAAAATTGCTATTGAAAAGGTACCCTTTTATTTGAATGACTTTTCTCTCAAAACTGGCTTTGTGGGATGAGAATAATGACATGTTTTACACTTTGCAGGAACGTCAGGAGCGCTTGAAGTCCTTGCAAGTACAGTTTTCTGCCAAATCTAATATGACAAGCTCTACAGGCTGTAATGGGAATTTATCAGAAGATGCTAGCACTGAAGTGCTTGGTGATGCAACAACAGGTTATATTGTGAATGTTGTGAGGGAAAAAGGTGAAGAAGCTATCAGAATTCTTCCAAGTATTTCCGCTAAATTAAAAGTCCATCAGGTTCCCAACTTCCCATTCTTGCTTCTATTTTCAATTATCTGGTTTGAATTTAGTTTTTGCATGGAAAAGGTAAGCCTGCTGCTATGTGGTCGTTTCTCAAAACTCCGTATAACACTTCCAAGTCTTTCTTTAATCCTTGGAACTTGTCTCTTGCGTCCTTAATTATGAAATGAGTTATTAAGGTGTTGTTTGATTACTTATTCATTTTTAGTTTTTGTTTTTGAAAACCAAAAATAAAAATGCTAATTCCATTTTGCCTCTTCCTTGCCCGCATCATAATATTCCTTATTGATAAGCATTTTCATTATTATTATTTTTTTCGAAAAAATGAAAAACAAAAATGCATATGATAACCATTTTCATTTTTTAAAAAACAAAAACCATTTTCAATTTTATTTTAAAAGAAAAAAACATAAAAAAGTCATTTTCAGTTTTCATTTATTTTTTCTCGTCGTTGATAGTGCCAGGATACAAGATAGCCCGAACCGGGCTTGAACCTGGGACCATCCATACAGGTTTGAAATATGAGATCGTATGGATGCAATAGGAACCTAGGACCACCTGAACGGGTCTAGACCATGGATAGGCTGGGACCATGGATCGACCTGATAGGGCTGGGACCACTGACCACTTGGTCGGGCTGCAAAATTAGGATAGCTTAGTCGAGGCTAGAACCCAAAATTGCCGCAACGAGGCCAGAGCTCGGGACTGCCTAGTCGAGGCCGGAGCCCAAGATTGCCCAATCTGAGTCGGAACATGGGTTTGTCCGAACAGGGCCGGTGCTCGTGACCTCTTGGTCGAGGCCCGTACCCAGGATCGCTTGGTCAAGGCCGAGATTGCTCAGTTGGGGCTGGAACCCAGGATTGCCTGATAGGGGACCGCTTGGTCAGAGCTAGAACTCGGGACTGCCAGGTCAGGGCCGAAACCCAAATAGCCCGGTAGGAGCCGAAGGATTGCCCGGTCAAGGCCGAAACTTGGGATCGCCTGGACAAGGCCGAGAAACCGGGACTGCCCAAGAACCACGAATTGCTCAGTCGGTGTCGAGATCCAAGACTTGAGATTGCCTTGTCAAGGCTGGGATTGGGGCTAAAACCTGAAACTACCCAGATAGAGTCGGTACTCTGGATTGCCTGGACATGGCCATGATCACACTGCTTGTACTGGAATGGGACTAGGACCACAAATCGTTCGGTCGGTGCTGGAATCTAGGACCACGGGCTCAAGGTTGGGACCTGGGACCTCCTAGTAGGGGCCAGGACCCTGGACTGCCTGGTTGGGGTCGAGACCTGTCACCCGGGACTGCTCAAACTTGGTTGAGACCACAGACTGCTCGGACAGGCAGAAGTGGTCGGGACTTCAAATCGCCCATACTACCTAGACAAAACCGTCAGGTGGCACTTGGACCCGGGATCCCTAGATGGCCAAGATTTGGTGTTCAACATTAATTGAATATGGATTTGTATAAATTCATTTGTAAAGTTTTTTAAAAAATACAAAAAATAAAAATTAATGAAAATAAAAACAAAAAATAAAAATTGTTACCAAACAAGTTTTTATTTGTTTTTTTTTTCATAAAAACAAAAACGAAAAATGGTTGTTGTTTTTCATTTTTTTTTTTTTAGCAAAAACATAAACCAAAAACAAAAATTGAATGCGTTACCAAATGGACCCTAATTTTCCTTTCTTTGACTTTCAATGATTTAATGATGGTCTGTTGTTTGTTGTCATTATCATTAGTTGTGAAAGTGATTGTAATATCTTATTTATTATTTCAGGTTTCAGGAATAAGATTTATGTGGGAAAATATCATACAGTCAATCAGAAAGGTGAAGTCTGGGGATAAAGGTCTTGGTTGCATTCTAGCTCATACAATGGGCCTTGGTAAAACTTTTCAGGTATTATGCTCGTCTGTTTGTAACTTATGGTCTCTTCCCTTACCCCACAACGATCTCCACTCTTTTATTCCCAACTCAAACAAGTGTGTTTGGGTGTACGTGTGATTTAACTTTGTATATGTTAGTTGCATTCTAGCTCATAGAATGAACCTTGCTAATGCTTTTTCTGGTACTCTGCTCTATCTGTTTGAAATTTATGGTCTCTTCCCTAACTCTTAAACCACCTTCGCCCTTTATCTCCAACTCAACCAGTGGTTGGGAGTATCAGGAAACAAATGTGGTAGTTTAAATTGAACATAAGAAATATAGAGGTTTTATTTTGTAATGGCTACAAAGTTGCTTTTCAATTTTTACATTTTGTAAATCATTGAGGCGCGGTTTTTTAAGGACCATAGAAAATTTGATTATTTTTATGAATCATTTTGTAATTCTAACAATATTACTTGAATAACTAACATAATCAAGTAGACTCAGCCCTCACTTATCATAATTTATAAATACTTCATGTTAATCAGGATGTCAATGCCTAAGGATTTATATAAATAATACCTGCTTCACTCTGGAATTGCAAAGTGTACTCCACTAAGTGAAAAGGTTTCAGAGAAAAAAGTCAAAGCAATGACTTTGTTCTGAATTAAGAATTAGGAACGGAGGGGAAATAGTCAAAGTTAGTGAGAGCGTCATACTGGTTCTCTGCTGATGTCCGCTACTAAATGATTTTAGTAGCCTTTAGGACTTCTTGAATAATATGTTATTAAGGTTATGTCTCCTTCCGTGTATAGTGTGTTACTAATGCCCTTTGTTACTTATTGTTCACAGTATTCTGTGCCTCTTTGTGAGTTTATGCAGAATCATGGTATTTTTGTGTAATTGAATTCGCTTACTGGTTGATGCTGTGATTTATGTATGATATAATTGAATTCGCTTACTGGCTATTGATTTCCTTGTTCTTAATCTTCGTTTCATGATTTTTTTAGTGTGGAGTTCAAATATAATTAGCCTTTGTTTTATTGACAAATTTTGATTATTAATAACAATGTGCTTGTCCACGTATTAAACAACTTGCTAATCACTCATTTTTATTTTGCATTCTTTAAATTGAGAAAACAATTCTGAGTTTTTGGATTTCTTTTTGTAAATACTTTTTGTGCCTTGTCAAATTGATCTTGCAGGTTATAGCTTTTTTGTACACTGCCATGAGAAGTGTTGATTTAGGTTTAAGGACTGTACTTATTGTCATGCCTGTGAATGTCCTGCATAATTGGCGGCAAGAGTTCATGAAGTGGAGACCTTATGAAGTAAAGCCACTTCGTGTCTTCATGCTAGAAGACGTTGCAAGGTTTTAAATAGTCTTTTTCATTTTATTTATCAATACTTCTATGTGTGTCATTGTTCTTGGAATACTTGCTTATGTTCATATTCTCAATTGGCATGAAAAGGACGAATTCTATGATTGGAGAGTAAGTTATAGAGCTACTATGTCTCCAAATAATGGCCATCAGTTTGAGGAATCTGATAATTTTGGTTTAGGAGTGTTCAATTGCATTTGTAACCTGTTTTAGCTTAATATGATTATAGGTATAATATAATATTTTACTGTATATGACAAACCTTTTTCTTGGATATTGCCTGTAAATATCAGCTGTCTATGCTAATACAACTTTGTATTGCCTAATTGCATTAGTATTTCATGGGTTTAAAATGAACATCATAGGTTTATTTTCTTGAGTTTGTTAGGTGTTTTCTTATTTATTTTCTTATGGGCACGGATATGATTGCCTTTTGTTAGGGAGAGAAGAGGAGAATTGCTTGCAAAGTGGAGAGCTAAGGGTGGTGTCTTCTTGATTGGCTACAGTGCTTTTCGGAACTTATCCCTTGGAAAGCATGTGAAGGATCGGAACATGGCTAGGGAAATTTGCCATGCCTTGCAGGTTGTTTATATGGACTTCTATAATATTTTTCAACTATATTCCTTCTGATTTTATTATCAATTGTTCTACTGAATATTGATTGTCTAGTGCCAAGTTATCATACTTTTAACCCTTGTTTCTTAGAGGAACTTCAGTGACTAGCTGTTAGACATAGCTAGATCTGCATATTAAACCCACTTCCTACTAGCTTAAGCTTTTGGGACCAGTGGTAATTTAACATGGTATCTGAGCTCAAAATCTAGCCACCTTGGTTCAAGTTACACTACCACCCATTTAAAAGAATTTCCATGTGTAAGGATCAAAGTGGCATACAAGTGAGGGAGAAGCTAGATATACATATTAAAATCCACTTTTTTAATAGCTTAAGCTTTTGGGATTAGTGGTAGTTTAACATTAGCAAATTTTGACCGAGTAGTTTAAGATAGCAAAAACTCATAAAAGCAAGGTTTTTTTCTTTTTCTTTTTCCCCCTTAATCTTAGATACAGTCAATTCTTTAATGCCTTTTAAAGGTGAAACATTTTGTCTTTGACAATGTTAATGGAGTTCACATGCTTTGGTATGGTGATTTTCCTTCTACCTTAGAGGCCATATTTGTTATGGGCATATATATGATTAGGTCCTTTTCCTTTTCAATGGACATTATTTTTAACATTCTTGTGTTTTAAACTTTATCTGGGAGAAGGAAAAAGTGGGCAGTTCTTTGACTTTGTTAACAGTCCATGTAGTTATCAGTAGTCATTATTGTTAATCCTTTTTGCTCATTATCATTGGATGGATCATTTTGCAATTGTTTTGATTTTGTTGGACTGGAAGGTTGTGATATGTTTTGTTTTATTTAGTTCTGGCTGGTTTTGATGATTTCTAACCATCTCTAGTGTAATGGCTTCTTCTTTTTTATATAATTATAAAACTGCTCTACTATTCAGTTCTCATATGATTTTTTTAGCCATTTATTGTGGTCTTATGCTTTTATTACTTCCAACAAAATCTAAGCTTTATATGTCTTACTATTTTAATTCAATCAAAGGGATGTGTTTTTTAACTTTCAGGATGGACCTGATATACTTGTATGTGATGAGGCCCATGTAATTAAGAATACTAGAGCTGATGTAACCCAAGCCTTGAAACAAGTGAGGTGCCAAAGAAGGATTGCATTAACTGGGTCACCTCTACAGAACAATCTCATGGAATATTATTGTGTGAGTTCATGACTTCATGTAACTGCATTATAGTTCTGATTTTTTCTTCCCTATTTATCATTTTGACTTCTCTTTAAATTTGATCTGTAACAGATGGTTGATTTTGTAAGGGAAGGTTTTCTTGGAAGCAGTCATGAATTTAGGAACCGGCAAGACTCCTTTACTTGGTTCTTGCTGCTGTCTTAATTTATCTGTTTCTGTTTCTGTTTCCATGTTTCTTAATCATATTTCCCCTTGTTTGCAGCTTCCAAAATCCCATAGAGAATGGTCAACATACTAACTCAACTCTGGTTGATGTGAAAATAATGAATCAAAGATCTCATATCCTCTATGAACAGTTGAAGGGCTTTGTGCAAAGAATGGACATGAATGTGGTGAAGAAGGATTTACCACCTAAAACTGTCTTTATAGTAGCTGTAAAGCTTTCTCCCTTGCAGAGGATATTATACAAGAGATTCCTTGATGTGCATGGATTTACAAATGACCAGATTTCTAATGAAAAGAAGAGAAGTTTTTTTGCTGGGTACCAGGCCTTAGCACAGGTTGATATTTATTAAAGTGCTTTTGCTTCTGTTTCTTGTAATTGGTCTGTTGTTTTAATAAAACGATGTTCTCTGTAGTAGATATGGAACCATCCTGGTATCTTGCAATTGAGAAAAGACAAGGACTATGTTAGACGTGAAGATGTTGATAATTTTCTTGTGGATGACAGCTCTAGTGATGAAAACATGGACTATAATGTGGTGTTTGGAGGTATAGTTTCCACCATCTTATTTTTCTATAAGACGGAAGCATGCATGCATGCATGTCTAGAATTTCTTTTGTGAATCACTGAATTATGGTATTTTTTCATGCTTCACAGAGAAGCAGAAGAATTCAAACGAAGTTCTGCAGGGAAAAGGTGCTGATAGCTTTTTCCAAAAGGTATAAATTTGAATGATTGTTGTGATGAATCAGTAATCCTTAATCTTCTCTTCATCAATGTTTTGATTTATGTCAGTTAGATCTTCCTTTGATGATTTCATTTGTAAGAGTCTGTTGATACGGAGAGATCCACCAAAATTGGTGTTTCATTTGGTGGTGATGTCATGCAGCAACTGTTTTCCCTCTAGGGTGCAGACGAACATAATTGGTCCCTAAATTGCGAAACCAGTCGCCCATGGTAGTTTTTTTTTTTTTCCCCTTCTTACTTTTAGCATAATGCTTTTTCTAATCATGTTTCAGGATTGGTGGAATGATCTTCTTCATGAAAGTAATTATAAAGAGCTTGATTACAGTGGAAAAATGGTTTTGCTGCTGGACATTCTAGCCATGTGTTCTGATTTAGGTGATAAGGTGCTGGTTTTCAGTCAGAGCATACCAACTCTTGATTTAATTGAACTTTATCTTTCAAGACTAACTCGACATGGGAAGAAAGGAAAATTTTGGAAGAAAGGAAAAGACTGGTATAGGTGGGCACCTATTACCACAAACAGTTTACAATAGAATCCATTTAGTCACTTGAATACATGAACATAGCATGCTTTTACATTTGCACATTGACGTTCAGAATTACATAGAATCTCATGGGCTTGAAGTACGCTCTGAAAAGCTAAAGCATGATGCATGATAAATTTTTGGCATTCTCAATGTTGTAATTTACAAATGATCGTAATATAGATGATACAGTTGTGATATAGGGGTCGTTTTATAGTTATCAATAGATGGTTGTTTCTTATCAATTGTATATATAGTGTATGAAGCTTTCATATATCAGAGAGTTCTCCCTATCCTAGTTTATCATTGCTTCTTATTCGTACATGTTGCATATTTTTGGTGAACTTTGGCAAATGCCAAAGTTGTTGCCAGTGGTAAATGTAATGCATTTCATTTGAAAAGTTGAAATTTCTCCTGTTGCTTGGCTAAAATTATTGTTTTATCTATTCTTTTGTTTGCTTTTCAGGCTAGATGGAAGAACAGAGAGCTCACAAAGGCAAAAGTTGGTAGAGAGCTTTAATGATCCCGGAAATATGAGAGTGAAATGCACTCTGATTTCAACCAGAGCAGGATCTTTAGGGATAAATCTTCATGCTGCTAACCGTGTAGTCATAGTTGATGGTTCTTGGAATCCAACCTACGATCTTCAGGCTATATATCGAGCTTGGAGGTAGGTTTCTCTTGTGCTTTCATGGTACTCAACAATAAATTTTCTTCTAACTTTTTTACTTCTCTTTAGACGTACAAGATACTGGGAGGGATCTTTTAATAAATTTTACATAATTAGCTGCAAATATAGAAATTGTTACAGGGAGTTTCAAAAGGTCAATTAAATTGAAGACTTTACTGTTGGTGGCTAAGGTAGAAAAATATATTGGGCATCCTGGAGATTTTGAATAAATAAGGAAAATGTGATATGCGGGGTCCCACAAATAGTGATGTTAGTCATAATCTGATTTAAAATTCATTCATCCATCCCATCCCTGCAGGTATGGCCAAAGAAAGCCAGTCTTTGCTTATAGATTGATGGCACATGGAACTATGGAAGAAAAGATTTATAAACGTCAGGTAATGACAGAATGGTATTCGCTTATATGAAAACTGTCTCAATGGAATTTTAATCAAGAGACATTTCAAATAGGTGACGAAGGAGGGGCTTGCTGCAAGGGTGGTGGATAGACAACAGGTACACAGGACTATTTCCAAGGAAGAGATGTTACATCTCTTTGAGTTTGGTGATGAAGAGAACCCTGATGCCTGGAATGATCTGGATCAAGAAAATGGGCATGCCAGTAACCAAACTAAGACTGGAGAAGTTGGGAATTCGCCCAAGCAAAAAGTGCCTCTTTCTAATGGAAGTTGCTCTTCTGACAAACTAATGGAAAGTTTACTCGGCAAACATTGTCCAAGGCATGTTCATTTTTTACTCGTATTGCATCCACTAGACTAGAAGTTTGAATTTATCTTGATCCCCACTTCATTTGTTATTGGTTTTTGTTTTCTCAAGACACCCAAACTTTTTGTATAACTTGTATTTTTCCAAGCATTTTCACCTGTTATTTAAACGTTAAGAAAAATCTATCCTTTATCAGTTATATTTATATGCTATCTCCTGATATACTTAGTGTGTTTGCAGGTGGATTGCAAATTATCATGAACATGAGACGCTATTACAAGAGAATGAAGAAGAAAGGCTCTCGAAGGAGGAACAGGACATGGCTTGGGAGGTATACCGGAGAACATTCGAATGGGAGGAAGTGCAACGAGTTCCTCTTAATGAGTCTGCAGTAGAACAAAAGCCAACAACATCAAAGGTTGCCCCACAGGCAGCACAGATAAGCAGCCTTATAATTTCAAAGGCTAGGGAACGTGTGGTATTGAGGAAATGCACTAATCTTTCACATATGCTGACCCTTAGAAGCCAGGGAACAAAATCTGGTTGTACTACTGTGTGTGGGGAGTGTGCCCAGGAGATAAGGTGGGAAGATCTACAGCGGAGGGCAGACTAGCGAGGTGAAGAAAGTGTAGAATTTTTACATGGTTTATTTATCAGATGTAATTGGTTTCAGTTGTATATGTTAGCTGCTGTAAGTTCAATGCCCTTTTGAACACGGAAACATTCATTTTCCTAGATTTTATTTTCCTCAATTCTTTTTTTGTTTTTCTTTCTGTTGGTTCTGAGGGAAGATAAAGAAGCTTTCTTAGTTTAGAAAGAGAAAATGGGGAGTTTGGGTAGGGTGGAAAGGCAGAAAAATGGCTGTAATCTACACAGTGGGGTTACTCCTACATGAGTTATGAAATTGATAATCAAAGTATTGGTTCTGCCATGCAACTTCATGCAGGATTTCTCCCTATATAACTTTGTTTTTGCTTCCTCTCTTTTTTTTTTTTTCAAATTTTCCTTATCCAACCATGCATGGTGGTTTGTCAATACCAAATCAAACATGCATCGAAATTACATTGGCTTCGATTTAATTGAAGAAATCTATATCCTTAACATACAGGCATATATACATCATGAGCTTGTTTCTTTGGCCAAGTTTAATGACTTACCATGTGCGAAATTGAGCATTTTGTTAGGTCAATTAAGATATAGAAGATTAAATAAATTTTGCATTCGGAATAAAAGCCCTCAACCATTCCATTCGTATTCATCTCAATCCCATCCAACCCCTTAAAACATAAAAGCCATCGACTCTTTTCTCTACAAAATTTATTACTTTCCAGATTATTCCTTCCTCATTAGGCCAGAAAAAAAAATGAAAATAAATAAATTGAACAATCGGAAAGCAAAAACAGATATGAACTAAATTTTGCAGGCTGTGCACGCATTGCATCTCTAGAGTTGAAAGGGCATTCCACATCCTGTGGATAACAAAAAATAGTACATTGCATTGAACAACAGAGCATCTCTCGACGGACGGATAGAGTACAAGTAAAACTACATTTGACAGAGTTAAGGAGACAGCTTTTGTTTCTCTAAGAATACAATTGGTCCCTCAGAACTAGGCAATGCTAACAACATGCATTTAGTATCCAGAGACAGCATTTCCTCCTATATTTTTGGTATCACAATGCTGAGGAAATAGCTCAATAGACAATTGAATAGATTTTCTCAAGATTTTTCATGTTTTGCAATCCTAAGAACACAGAGAGAGAGAGAGAGAGAGAGAGAGAGAGAGAGAGAGAGAGAGAGAGAGAGCTACTCATTCTTCTACTAACCTACCTTGATGCAGTATGGAAACCATCCCCACACCCCTATAAGAAAAGCATATCTGGAAAAGCTAGCATATTTCATCTTCTAACCAATTATCCTTCTCCTTTGGGCCAGTTGGTCCTTCCTCGCCATAGAGCTCCGTTGGAAACAAATCAAATATGTTCTCTACTGAAAATCGAACAAAGAATGGAAGAAGATCAATCAACTTGTCCAGTTCGTTTCTTGAATCATACACTATGGATGGACCCCATTCTCTCATATACTGCAACCAACATGGTTCAGCAACAACTCCATCACCAAGATACTTAGCTGAGATGATCTCATACTTGGTACTCGAATCAATAAACATCTTGCTTCGATCACAATCGTTTCTCACTCCTATTCCTAATTTTGTTGAGCCCTGGATGAAGGTTCCTGGATGTGCAAAACTAGCATGGCCGTGTTTCGAAGAATAAACTATTGGTTTGTTCCCTTCGATGAACTCCAACTCGAAAGCATCCACCCATCGTCCACCACTGTGTTCGGAGAAGAAAACTTGCCAGAGTTCTCCAGTGAAGTTGCTAACACGAAGGGTGAAGTGTTCCCAATCACTCACATGCTCTCCTATCTTGTTCATTGTGATACTCAGTATACCGATCTTGAGGGTAGCTGATCCATTAAAGGGGCAAAATATCCACATAGCAATATCAGTGAAAGTTCCTCCAAGTGTTGGTTTTACATGAACATAGAGCTCTGCACTCTCCATGTTTCCTTTCTTGATATGATCTCTTGCATCATCATCAGTTGGCAAATCTATCCAAAATGCACCATCATTGATTCCTCCACTAGGCAAGTTTGAGCCTATATAATCAATGGGTTCACCCTTCTCAGAGCCTTCTCGATACAAAAGTGCCCCATTTTTGAAAAACCAATGTACTGATGAGGGCAAATAATCCTCATCAGGATGGAAGAACACCGTAGGCCCATAGTTCTCAATAAGTGCATGAACCTGGTCCAGATTTGGCATTGCATTTAGGCTGGAACTAACATTCTTCAAGCATGCAATTTCTAGTTCTTCACCAGAAGCTGAGTAAGTACTGCAGTAGAATGTACCAACGGGAACACCTCTATAAAACACCCCCCTTTCGCAGGGTGTAGTGCTCCAAACCTGAAATGTGTCCTTGGAAAACATTGAATCTTTAGAAAGCATGAGATCACAAGTTTCACAAGACTCTGTAAGATCTTCTCGCACGCATCTAACTTCATCGAGATTGGGCTGTTCAGGCTTGTCAGTGACCACAAAACCCATGGCTTTGTAGCCCATTGGTGGGTTTGGCAACCAAATATAACCACAATCATGGTGTGAATCTTCACTCCAGATTAATGAGTAATTGATGGGCTTTATTAGAGCTGGACATTCTGGTACCGAGTCTTGCATATAACCAACATCTGACTTGGGAGAAGTAGCTTTACCAGCAACAAGAAGATGCCCTCTCAATGGCTGGTCATTGGGCTGGCAGTGGTGACCAAGGCAGAAAAAGCCATCTGGGATCTCCACAGGCTTATAAAATGTAATACCTTTTGATTTCTCGCGTAAAGTTCTGCAACTCCAAATGCTCTTAAGCTTGGTGATTTTGATAACGTCTATTTCTCCGAGACATATTCTTCCAGTAGCAAAACCTTGGCCTAAGAACAATTTTAAAAAAGTTAGCTAAGATATTTGGCATTATGACCTACTATATACAGATCTCAAAATGGTTTGCGGTAAAGGAAAAAAAAAAAAAAGACTCATATCAACTTCAAAAGGCAGAATTTCTTTACTTTTCTAAAGTCTTGACCAATTTCATGAACAGGATTAATCAAAACTGATATGGGATTACTAAACTTTGAGCTTTCCAAGAGGAAGAACCTCGAGTACCACATATTTATACTTTCTCAATTGACCATGGAATACCACAAGTCCACAATTTTTTTTTTTTTTTTTGCTGATTACTAAAGAGGTTGTATCTTCCCGACTAGTGATATAAAGATGATGAAGAAGAAGAAGAAGAAGAAGAAAGTATTATAAAACAATAACCAAATATTCTAACGGTTTTACCAGCTAAGGTTTTTTAGTTTTTAAGAAAATATCAAATGTTATATTAATTTAATCAAAACAAAAAATCAACAAGGTAAGGACAACCAAGAATAATTAAGAGAGTGAAAGAAGGAGAAAAAGAGAGAGTGGGAGAGGCAGAGATCAAGACAGAGAGAAGGAAATAAAGAAGAAAACAGACAATTCAAAATCATATATCCACCTCTGCAGTATATACTAGATCCAGTAACAAAAACAAAATTCTACATTTACTTAAAAATAAAAAAATAAAAAACAATAAAAAAAGCCCAGAATTTTACAGACCAAATATGTGTTTTTATTTATATTGAAAAAGGCAATAATACCTGGAGGCCATTCTGGAAGCGGTGAGGGCAGAGAAAAGGGTTCAGGCTCAGAGGGAAACAACTCAGGAACACCATCCCAGCACCAACACTCACACCCAAACATCTTCAAACTCTGCAACTCTTCACAAATTCAACAGCCCAACAACCACTTTTTTTCCCAAGATTATGATCCCCAACAAATAAACAAACAGGAAACAAAAAAGCAAGAGCTTGAAGAAGAAAGACAGTTCCTCTCCCCCCTTTTTAAAATTCAGAGAGAAGACCCTTCTCTTCCCCCTCAAACCCTCACTCACTCACCATGTATTTGTATCAAAGAAATGAAATTGAGAACATTTATTTTGTGTGTCAGAGACAGAGAAAAGCTCTTTGCTTGAAGAGTTCCAAAGAGAGAGAGAAGTAAAGGAGGTTGAAGTGGCACAGAAATGAAAGTGGGTCACAATATAATATAATAAAAATAATTGGAAACTAATTTTTTCTTTTATTTTTTAATTTTTGGTTTGCTTTGCGAAAGTTTCTTTGTATTTGGATGTTTGCTTTGCATATTGGTTTCATCCCAGAAAAACAAAAAAAAAAAACAATCAATCATATTATTTTTTATTTTATTTTTTGATAATAAAACAATCAATCATATGAACTTTTTATTAAGTATCATTTTCATCTTCTTCCTCACTCTCTTTATCAGAGACTTTAATCACGCTCCAATTATTATAACTCTAATAACTTAGTTTCAAGATCAAATTTCCTTATTACCCAAAAAAAGCTCAAATTTGCTTTTCAAATTTCTCAACTACCAACTAAAATAGCAATCTTCAACTCTATAAACTGGTTATAACTTTCGTTAGTGATATCCACGCGCTCCAAGAAGCATGGAACATTTACCGCTCACATTTCTAACATTGAATTTTCCATTTATACATGTCGTGGATTGAAACAAAACACAGGGAAAATACCGTTGCTTCTCTTTGGTTCTTTGTGAATTTAGAGAATGTTTAATTTTATTTGTGTTTTTCAAAATCAGTTTTTAAATATAATTTATTTATTTATTACATTTTAGGTTAGATCTTATTATTTTCAGCTTAAATTATAGAATTAAATGTTATGATTTAAAATCTGATTATTAAAAATAAAATAAAAAATTTTAAAAAAAGCTAACTGATACATATTAATATTATTCTCTATATAACTTTTTTAAATTTTTATTTGGAAATTCATCTTTTAACTTAAATCATTTAATTTTTTTATTAAAAAAGATAAGTAAAAAAATCATTGCATCTTTAGTAGCTGAGTTGTGTTTTTGGTTTGGTCTTCAATCTCAATCTATTAACTGGTTTTAAATGATTTCCAATCTCTCTTTATGGTGTGTTCTTAGTGAAGCAAGCAGATTTTTTCTTTCTTTCTTTCTTTCTTTCTAAATGAGGGCCTAAGTGAACTAAACTAAACGAGTATATAATTATAGCAAGAAAATAATAAAGAAACTTCCCCCCAATTAAAGAGAAAGAAAAATAAAAAGGTTTGTACATATATGTTAATTAATTATTTATTCTGTTATTGAATCAAACGAATAAAAACCTTAATCAAATTAATGATGGGATTCGCCACTAAAAGTTAGTACATACAAAAAAGGTAGGTATATGTATATGACCAAATAAATAAATAAAATAAAAATATACTTTACCCACTGACGTTTAGTAGTAGAAAATTTGTATAGTATATATAAAATGTATAATAAGCTGATTCTATATATTTTGGTATCAAAAATTTACAAAATAAATAATTTGTTATTTTATCAACTTATATATTGAGAAAATATGGAAATATTGCACTATCAAAAAAAAAAAAGAAAGTTTGGATCATTTAGGCATCAGAGAAAGCATATTCTGCATGCCACTTGCAATTTGCAAACTGAGAGATAAGATGATGTTTTCGTTACCAAAATAAATGAGCAATATAAATGCGTACACTTGTACTTGCATTTTACGACTTTTCCAACCGATATTAAATTCAATTGTACAGATCATAATTAGTATTTTTTTCTTTTTCTTTTTCTTGTTTATTTTATAATTTAATAAATTGAATACATTTATAAACCAAAGAAAAAAGCATACTTGGGACAGCTTCACTTTTACATCTACAATGTGAAGTTGAAGCAAATAACAGCCTGCTGATTTATTAGATTTTTTTCAAAACATTAGCGAAGTTGCTTGATCATATATATATATATATATATATATATATATATATATATATCTCATTAGGATGTAGTATATGATCAATATAAGACTTTAACTTTACTGATATCTCTAATTTAGAATTTTACACTCTTAAATGGACAACATTCCATAAGATCCACATGCATGTGTTTGTGGTCGATGTGTTTAAAAGCATCTTTGACCCATAGACTATAATAATCTAGCAATGGCTCTGATATAATTTGTAACGATTTATTATTTTGCAGGGCTTTTCTAAAAAATACTAGTTAAATTGTTTTTGAAATTTTAATCACATACTTAGATACTAGATTTAGACATAGTATATGACTAATGTGAAATTTTAATTAGTATCTCTAAACTTGAAGTTTTACAATTTAAATTGTAGAATGTTTTGTTATTATTTCAGATAATCATATGTCACGTGGCTCGGATCTATGGGCTGTTGCTACCAAGACCAAGAGTCTTTTCTATTCATCATAAAAAAAAAAAAAAAAAAAAAAAAAAAAAAAAAAATAGGAGGCATAATTATGTATGTGAAACTTCAAATATGCATATGCAAAGCGTGCTTGACCGACACAGGTGAATCTATCGTTTCATAATTGCAAATATGTGACTATTTTTACTTCAAACATTTTTACTCATTAGAAAGAAAGAAAAACATTGTAGTTTTTAACCTTGATTTTCGAATTCTTTGCAGACTTAATTTTTAGAAAATAAATTTATTGCACGATTCAACACTTTTTCATACTTTTTTCAGACTCAAGCAACTTTTTATTATTTTTTTTTCTTTTTATGGATATTTTAAGTGGTCAAAAAAAATTAATTCAGTTAGTTAATCATTCACAAAATACATTAAAAAAATTAAAATAAAAAATATTCTTTCCTCTTAAAATTAATAAACGTGAAGTTTTATAGTTACTTCAAGCGACTTAGACCTTAATGATGTGATGCATCAATATTCAATAATAAGCATTCAAAAATTGGAAAAGTCTCTTCAATTTCGAAAACTATATATTTTTAAATTTATATTACCCCTTTGAATATTGACCAAATGATTCTCTTGGAGCTATATATATCTGCGGTTCGTATACCATTTGATTTTTGTCTTTTCCTTCTGTGGATAATTAAACAACAGATAATAGATTATGAATGTTAAAAACATAAATCAAACTCAACCTAGTAGATAAATTGAATATCAGTATCATTTTAATTAATTTAGCTTTGTATATAGATATATAAATAACTAGATATTATATAAAGAGCAATTTTTTTTTTCTACTTACGATATTATTGAAGGAAATAACAAAAATAAAATAAAATAAAATAAAATGAAAAAGCGTAAAATGGTATCTGAAACTGATTCACTCCTACACTATCCTAATCCACTTTGCTTTTATATGAAAACAACTTTCTTTTATTTGGCGTGCTTTTGTTTTTATTAATTTTCTAAAGCATAAAGGATAAGAGTCAGACCATTGCGTAAAAAACGTCATTTCTTCTTGTTAACTACTAATATATAAAATTCCTTTTTTTTAAAAAAAAAAAACTAATAATAAATATCATGGGTGTTGGAGACTTTAATTTTTTGAATTATTTCTACCGTAGTACAGCATCAACATTATATTACATTAATAAATTGGTGAACACTGATAAAATTATTTTATACAATTTATATATTTTAATGTATAACTATAAGGGTAATTTAATAGTAATGTCCACACTACTCTACAAATTAAAATTAAAATTCGAATGAGTCTGATAATTAGAAAGAATATATATATATATATATATATTAATATTTTCTCATACATTTAACTACAGTAAAGTCAAAAGCCGCCGGTTGAATACTTAATTTATTAATATTAAAAAAAGTAGCTGTATATTAATATGGACATAAAATGCAAGTGTTTTGTGGGATAATTAAATGGCAATGTGAAAGTTGACACTTTTCTAAGTATGTTTAATAGTTGATATATATTGTTTTCCTGTGGCATAAAAATTAATATTATTTAAATTTAAATAGAATAAATATATAGATAAATATATAAAAAAAATTAATAGTAATGTGAAAAAAATATTTTTAATTATTAATTAATTATATATTTTATTAATTTTTTTAAGAATTTACTTTTAAAAGAAAATTTTGATTTTTAAGAACTTTAATGTTTCATAGAGTTTTTAAAAGTATACATTAATTTTAACAATATTTAAACAACATCGGTTTGAAATTCATTATAAACATGACTATTGAAGAAAATTTAATTTCTTTTAAACTTTATCTATATTACTTATAAAGCATATTTATTTTTACAATTTACATTTTCATCAATGATGCTATGTGAAAATTTGAATTGAGGTAACTTTAATAATAAAAAACAAAAAATATATGTATATATATATATTATGCGAGTATATGAATCTATCATCAGTTTAATTTGAACCAAACTACGTAACTGGTGGCAAAAGAAAAGCTCTACACAATTGGGTTGGATTATTTTTATTTTTATTTTCAAATTGGGCTGTTTGATTATCCAACAAAATGGAAATTGGCCTCTATATTAAAACCCACTCGAGAGAATGTATCGTTATGTATTAAACGAAACAAAAGTTCAGAAAAGTACAAGGAAATTCAAATTTTCTCAAAAAAAAAATTTGTTGATTAATTATCAAATTTATTGCTTCATTTAATACTTTGTAATATGGAGATCCATTACCTTTTTCATGTCTCCATTTATGTCTGATAAAAAAGATAAACAATCCGGATTTTATATATCATGTAGAACAATAATTGCCTCCGGCCCTCCACACTATTGTGGAGATTTTTTTTTTTTTTTAACCTTTTTATGGCTCCATTTGGATTGCTTTTAAAACTTCAAAACTGATGACAGAATTAGTTTTTGCATCTTTTTGGGACCAAATCTGATTTCGTGGAGTAGGAATAAACAGTCAGTGGTGGCCAAAAGTAGTACAGAGGCAGAGTGCAAAGCATTGACCAATATTACTACAGAAATGAATTGGTTGTTACAATTGGTATTTGAACTTGATATGAAACTTCCCTCTCCAATAATTTGGTCAGACAATCTAGGTGCAATTGCTCTTGCTTATAACCCTGTCTTACATTCTCGAACAAAGCATATAGAAATTGATATACACTATGTTCGAGACAAAGTTCTTACCAAAGCAATGGAAATAAAGTATATGCCTACTGAAGAACAGGTGTCTGATATTCTAACAAAAGCTTTGGGAACTACATGTTTTTGTTATCTCAGATCTAAACTTGGAATTGGATTGACATGATTAAGTATTGACTCTCAGTTATGTGGTAGTTTAATTTGAAAGGAGGTGTGAGAGCACTGGATTATAAGCTCCATTAAACATGCCACTGCCACGTCAACTAAAGTTTGTTATGTATTCTGTTAGTAGTGATAGCTGATGAGCTGTCTAGTAACAGCTCACATGCACACATTCTCTTCTTGTGTTTGTAAGATTTTAGACGGTATATAAAGCTACGACAGAGATCTCTGTGTAATCTCTTAACACAACATTACATAATATACAATTCTATTTTCTTAGATTCTCTCTTTTCTCTCTACATCTTTGTTTCTTCTTTCTTTGCTTCTTCCGCAAGCTACTTCATTCTCAATTATGAAACAATCGAAAGCTAATATAGGTGTTTCGTAAAACTAAAAAAAAAAAGAAAAAAGAAAAATCTAATGCTCCAAGAATCTGGATGCTTTAGAAGTTAATTTTGAGAACTAGCAGGGGTAGCTTCTTAAGTTATAATTTTAACTTCTCCTATTGGCCATCACTAAAAAGTATCAACTTTAACCCTTATTAATAAAAATAATATTTTTTTTTCCAATTTCTAGTTTTATAATTAATGAGCTTTGATACATAAAATATTGTTTTCCCTTTAATATAGACGTATTGAATAAAAAATCATTATGTTAAATAAATATTTAATAATATTACATATAGTAATAAAAATAAGTTTTTTAATTTCTACAATATTATTACAATACTATACTTAATTAGGTGTGCCTTATAGTTTTATATACAGTTAAAACAATTAAATATTATCATTTATCAAACATTTAAATGTTGATTTTAAAATCAATAACAATTTTAAAACATTTGTTTATCAAAAATGTTTTTGGGCTAATAGTAAACTCATTACAACTAGAAGAAGGGAAAACTTCATCCAGATCAATGCTAAATTTAAACTCTCGACCTAAAAATGTATTCTAAAAAGTTTTACTACTGAATTAAGCTTACGAATATTTATCAAACATTTGACTTATTCTTTTAATTACAACAGATTCTTTCTTCAGCACAGTTAAAACTTATTCTCTTGGAAGCTACAAAAATACCAAACTAATAAGTTTTTGTCCTCCATCTATTAGTTTATGTATTTCTCATTCCAAAGTTATAATAAATGCTTATTCTTTCATTAATGTTGTGGGCCCTAAAATTCATTTTTTTCTTTAAATAAATATTTTTAACTGTTTAGAGCATCTCCAATACTCTTTAAAAGTATCATTTTTATTTTATTTTAAAGAGCAATCTTCAATTTGACAACTCCAATGGGCTCTTCAAATGAAAAAGTTAAAATACATATTGAGATTTGGCTCTCCAAATATAGAGAGCCAAATCCACTATTCATATAAAAAATTTAATGCACATATTTATTGTATCTACAATTTTCAATGCACATTTAATAATTTTATTTAACAAAATATTTTAATTTATTAAATTTGTTCTATAATATTCAAAAGATAGAGAAAAATAAATTAATTATTTATTGGGAAATAAAAAATAAAGAGTAGTGACAAAGAGTATAGTTGGAGTTGGATAAAATATTTCACTCTCTATTTTATTAAAATTTCAAAAATGCTCTTTATTTAAAAAATTATGATCTTTAAAATAAAGAGTACCATTAGATCATGCTCTTATTACCAAATTTTGTGGGATCTAAAAATACCAAACTAATAAGTGTTGCAGTATAAGCAGCCTTAACATTGGAAGTGTACCTAACCACATAGGGAAAACATAAATGAATTGATTATTCCCGAGATTAAGAATTGTGGTAAATGTCCTTGTAACTGATTAATTGTGGCTAATTAGTTCAATCATTTTTACATTGCTTCCATTTGCACACATTTGGGAAACGATACCATGAAAAAGGTTGTTACTCATGTTCAAGAACATTGGAGGACTATTGATCCTGAGATTTTCTAAACAATGTGGAAGCATTCCTGTCAATTGTTCCCAAGGAATGAAAACTAAAGGCTGGTTGTGAAGGAGTTGCGAGAAAAGTCCACTGCTTAAGTTCCTGTTTATGGCATATATTAATTTTTCTATGTTTGATTTTGAAATAGCTTTGTCACACATGGTTTGGAGATAAAAAGGAATTGAAGCACTTGGAAGATGAGATAGAAGAGGAGTCCCACATCGGAAGGAAACAAGCATCTTGAGAAATTCTTTACTTATAAATACAAGTTTCTTCAGTTTTGAAAAAGATCCCTACATCAACACATAATTACAATATAGATTACTTAGTTTATTCTCATTAGAATTTACTTCGAGTAGTCAAGTGTTCTTAGTTTAAAATTTTATTTAAAAGTCTTTTGATTTCGAAGACATTTGTAACATTTAATTATTTTGTTTTCCATAATTAATACAATCGTTTGATTCAATTGACTCATATTTTTTTTTTCTTTGAACTGTTAGAGGTTTGAAGTGGCACGCTCACGCACTAGAAAACGACATTTACACCAACAAGTTCCATATCCATTTGGATATTTGGCCATGTATATAGTTGTTAATTAACCATATCTAGCAATGCTAATCTATATTGGTACCTTAAAAAATTGTGGAGTTCAGTTAAATTGCATGAATTCAAACCTAACATTTGGTACCTCAGAACAGTTGCATTCGTTTTGCCACTTTGAATAACTTCTGATATAACTTGTTACGTGAAAACGAAAGTGCATTAATTTAGAAAGCATATATATTATTAGAACAAAGAAATAATTATTTAATTGGCCACAAATTAACAAAAGTCTTGCAAGTTTATCTTACTAGAAAACTAGGACTAATTATAGACCAATGTCCTTCGATTTGCTTTTTTTTTACATATATATAATATTATTTAATTTTAAAATCAGTTTCAACTCATGAAAAATCATATCAGATCAACAATAGCAGTGACATCTGTGACGGTTGTTTCTTAGCTTACATACTCCTCCTCTACATGTTGAGCTGCAGTATGTATTACAGTCTCCGTCATCTTTTCCAGGTATACACTTTCCAAACTCTTCGTTCTCTTGACAACACTTGGGCTCAGCGTCCACTTTGTTGTATTCTGTTGAATAAAAAAAATTAAGAAAACAAAGATAGTATCAAATTTCGATATATGAAAAATAATTGACCAAAGTTAAGCAAAATATTGAAACTAATTAAATTGATAATGCCAAGATATGATACAAACCCATTGACAGGACAAAGAATGCAACAAGAATCAGCACTGCCACATTAGCTTTGAAGGTGGCCATCTTTTCTTTTTTCCTTTTTTTCTTCTCTCTTACCTTGCAGATTACTTTATAAAACAATTTCTCTATTTTGCTTATCTTCGAATTTTTTTGATCAATTTATAGGAAAGAGATAGGAGACAAGCATTGAAACTGAATAGGAACAAATTAAACTGAACAGGTGACTACATTTTGTTTTAAATGCATAATAAGAGAAACTTAATAAACAAAGGAACATAAAAGATAATAAGTTGCACGTTTTTGAAGTTAATCAAAGCTAAATAAGGAAAACCACTAGGTGATGAATATATATATATATATATATATATATATATATATATCTATAGTGGGCAAATATTATCTCAGAAAGTCAACCAATATCTTCGATATTTAGAATGTTAATTAATAATTAATACGTTACTATTACATATAGGGTTTTTTCACTTATGTTAACTTTTAAATTTGCACAGATTTACAATTTGCCTTCTATATTTTACATTTGCCTTAATTTTAAAAAGAGTAATGCTATAACTACTAATATATTAACCAAATTTATTTACCAAATTGTACATGCTAAGATATTATATATTGATTTCCATATTTTTATAACCTAAATATGAGGTTATATTTTATTTTTCAAATTTTGTATATATTAACTATATCAAAATATTTCTCAATTTTGTTAGGTATGTGTAAATTAAACGTATAATTTAAATTTGATTTAAATGCTGTTTAAACAAGTGTGTTTACATGTTAAAAGAATACAAATTTAATTATTGTTATTATTATTCAATCAAATTAATAGCTAATTATTTTAGAAAATTGTTAAGTTTGTTAGTTAATTTCATTAGTTTTCCTTTATGAATGAATATGTATATCATTATATTATTAATTATAGTTAAAAATTAATATATTCATCTTTGTTTTTACACAGATTTATTATTGAAAATGAGACTATAATAAATTTAGTACTGTTGAATCACCACTGATCCTAAAAGGATAAATTGATAGAAAGTAGGTCATCATCTCTTTTATATTTTATCTCTAATACTCCCCCTCACATGTAGGCCCGTTTGGATTCTTACATGTGCATTTTCGGCCCAGCCTCTTTTGGGCTTATTTGGGTCCTCACACATATTTTTATTTTTGGGTGAAGCTATTGAGTTTTGAACCTATGACCACTAGGTCTTTTGGCTCTGATACCATGTTGAATCACAACTGATTCTAAAAGCTTAAGCTGATAGAAAATATGTCATCATCTCTTTTATATTTTATCTCTAATAAGTACAAGTAACCAAAAACCAGTCAAATTCTCAAACTTTTGGAACTGCAGCAAAATGATCAAAATCTTATTTTCCATAATCATAATATGAAAGATACTATGAAAGAATCTACATATATTGATGACAAATGTATATTTGAAAAAGTTAAGAATCTACGTATCCATATATGGAAATTGCAGGAGTAGTAAACTCATTTGCAAATTGTATATTTATGTTCTTTCACTTTAACTTTTTCACCATAAACATGGAATTATATATGGATATAATATAGCTAGTTCATACCCATTTAATCTAAAACAGGAGCGCATATATTATTATTGGAATATTTAAATTGTATAGCAAAGCAAAGTAAACTATTATTATTATTATTATTATTATTATTATTATTATTATTATTATTATTATTATTATTATTATTAACTGCATTAAAACATATTAAATAGGAAAACATTTGGTAAATCACCAATTAATGTGCATGCCTAGCTATATGTAGGCAACCAGCTTATTCAAACAAGATCCTTCAACCAACTTATTCAAATAAGATCCTAACCTTACAGTTGACATCATCTTATTACACGCATATAGGGTGGTGAGATTGTGTGACATAAAGGGCATTTAGTCTTGCTCAATGCTCATCATGTCGTAGGGCCTATAAATAGAAGAACAAGAGGGAAATGTAAGGGATCTTGACGATTTACATATAGAAACTCTTTCAAATTATTTTGAAATGGTACTGACTTTGAGCGTACTCTAGCAGGTAGCACACTAATTGAGACAAGAGAATTAACTACCATTTACATATATCCTATTATATCACCATCCACGCGCCGTTCCCATCCTGGATTTTCTCGTCACCCTTCTCGGACCTCTGTACACCAACCTCACCAATCCATTAGCCATTTTCCAAAAATATTTCCAATCATGATCAGAACCTAACAAATATCTGCACAGCCATGGCAGATGATAACTTCATGAAGTCATCGTCAGCATCATCTTGCTGAAGCTCCATCTTCATCCAAATTTTCCCTTCTTTTCCATAGCGAATACTATATACACAATCATCAACAATGATATATAAATATCATCCTCGAAAGTTACATCTTTTATTTATTTTTATTTTTTATCACATAGGGAAAGCATCTACGAATCGATTATTCCCGAGATTGAGAATTGTGGTGAATGTCCTTGTAACTGATCAATTGTGGCTTAGTTCAATCATTTTCACATTGCTTCCATTTACACGCATTTGGGAAACGATGAAAAAGGTTGTTACTCATGTTCAAGAACTTTAGAGGACTATTCATCCTGAGATTTTCTAAACAATATGTGGAAGCATTCCTGTCAATTTTTCCCAAGGAATGAAAACAAAAGGCTGGTTGTCAAGGAGTTGTGAGAAAAGTCCACGGAGAGTCCACAATGTCTGTGCTTAAGTTCCATAACAATTTGGGTATATTTGGCCGTGTATATAGTTTTTAATCCTACCATACTAATCTATAATGGTACCTTAAAAAAAATTGTGGAGTTCAATTAAATTGCATGGATTCAAGCCTAACATTTGGAACCTCAGAACAGTTCGTTTTGCTTGTTTGAATAATACTGATATAACTTATTCTGTGAAAATAAAAGTGCATTAATTTAGAGAGCATACTAGATCGAAGAAATAATTATTTAATTGGCCAATAAGTAACAAGATTCTTGCAAGTTTATCTTACTAGAAAGCTCGGTCTAATTATAGACCAATGTCCTTCAACTTGCTTTATTTTAACATATATATAATACTAATTATTAAATTGTAAAATCAGTAACTCATGAGAAAGCATAGCAGATCAACAATAGCAGTGACATCTGTGAAGGTTGTTTCTTAGTTTACATACTCCTCCCCTACATCTTGAGCTGCAGTATGTATTACAGTCTCCATCATCTTTTCCAGGTATACACTTTCCAAACTCTTCGTTCTCTTGGCAACACTTGGGCTCAGCATCCACTTTGTTGTATTCTGTTGAATAAAAAAAATTAAGAAAACAAAGATGATATATGAAAAATAATTGACCAAAGTTAAGCAAAATATTGAAACTTATTAAATTGATAATGCCAAGATATGATACAAACCCATTGACAGGACAAAGAATGCAACAAGAATCAGCACTGTCACATTAGCTTTGAAGGTGGCCATCTTTTTTTTTCTTTTCTCCTTTTTTTCTTCTCTCTTACCTTGCAGATTACTTTCTATAACAATTTCTCTATTTTGCTTATCTTCGAATTTTTTTGATCAATTTATAGGAAAGAGATAGGAGACAAGCATTGAAACTGAATAGGAACAAATTAAACTGAACAGGGTGGCTACATTTTGTTTTAAATGCATAATAAGAGAAACTTAATAAACAAAGGAACATAAAAGAAAATAAGTTGTACGTTTTTGAAGTTAATCAAAGCTAAATAAGAAAAACCACTGGCTGATAAATATATACATATATAGTGGACAACTATTTTCTAAGAAAGTCAACTAATATCTTCGATATTTAGAATGTTAAATAAAGAATTAATATGTTACTATTACATATAGGGTTTTTCCACTTATGTTAACTTTTAAATTTGCACAGATCTATACAATTTGCCTTCTATATTTTACATTCACAGCCTATGCTTTCTTAGTTTTTAAAAGAGTAATGTTATCATTACTAAAATGTTGACAAAATTTATTTATTTACCAAATTATACATACTAAGATATTATATATTGGTTTGCATAATTTTATAACCTAAATATGACGTTATATTTTATTTTTCAAAATTTGTACTTATACATTAATTATGTCAAAATAATTCTCAATTTGTTAGATATGTGTCAATTAAATGTTAATTATACATATATATAATTTAAATTTGATTTAAATGTTGTGTAAACAATTGTATTTAAATGTTGTAAGAAATTGCAGGAGTAGGAATTTGCAGGAGTAGTAAACTCATTTGCAAATTGTATATTTATGTCCTTTCACTTTAACTTTTTGACCATAAACATAGAATAATATATGGATATTATATAACTAATTAAGTTAGTTTCATACCCATTTAATCTAAAACAGGAGCATATATATTATTATTGGATTATTTAAATTGTATTGCAAAGCAAATTAAACTATTATTAATTGCATTCAAACATATTAAATAGGAAAACATTTGGTAAATCACCAATTAATATATATTTCTAAGATTTTGTTTCAGAGCATTTCCAATATTATTCTTTAGTGGCAATATACACAAATGTTATTTATGATTATTAATTTTATTAAATATTTTTAGTTTTTGAACAAATTAAATTTTTAAAGAAAATTTTAGTTTTTTGTAAACTTGACAATTTCTAACAGAGCTTTCAAAAGTAGACATTCATTTTGACAATGTCAAAGCCACGTCAGCTCGACATTCATTATAGATATTACCATCGAGCGCATTTTTTCAAAACAATGTCTATATATACTTATGTGGTATGCTAATTGTAGCAATTCACATTTCACTAAAGATGCTTTTAGGCTTTTTCCTTGGGTTTGTCTTCTTTCCAGCCACCTGGTGATCTTCAACCATGCCTCCATTATGATTCAACTCTTCATGATCATCACCATGAAAAACTCTATTCTCACACCCACTTAAGTTCTGAGACAGACCAGCTTGAGGAGGAGGAGGAGGAGGAGGAGGAGGAGGTTGTACTATATACGGTAGGGTCCCATCAGCAGGAGACACGTGGAGGCTGACGGTGCAACAAGGTTTTCCTCACCATTACTACCGAGAAGCAGTCCATTCTGGATCATCTCTTTCCGGTGGAAATTCCAGTGGCAACCGTAGGCATCATAGTGGACATCATCTGCCTTCTTTTTACTGCCTCCAGTCCCTGAAATGAATTCGCGGCAACCATTTAGTGCGTAGCCTCCCATGGAAACCGAATGATTTTGCCTGCATTCTTTGTACTTGATGGCTGTTATTTTTGAAATTTTCATTTTCAATTTCTCTTATGATGATGATGATGATGATGATGAAACCATTTCTTTTTTAGGTGGCTTGGATGATGAATCACTAGCCATATTTGTATTATATTTAATCAATTTAGCTAGAGAGTCAAAAAAAAAAAGAAAAAATGAAAAGAGTTGTTGAGAGTCTGATTTCTTATAGTGGCTAGCGAGAGTCTCTGAGAGCATCTCTAATGGAATGTGGATTGCTGAAATTAATATACCATATAAGCAAATATAGACATTATTTTGAAAAAAATGTGCTCCAATGGCAATGTCTATAATACATGTTGAGTTGATGTGGCCTTGATATTGTCAAGATGAATGTATACTTCTTGAAGCTCTGTCAGACATTGTCAAGTTTCTAAAAAAGTAAAATTTTCCTTAAAAATTCAATTTGCTAAAAAATAAAAATACTTAAATAAAATATATAATTAATTAATAACCATAAATAATATTTGTGCATGTTACCATTGGAAAATAATTTTTGAATTGAATGTACAATTATGTCACATAAATTTAAACAATGTTTATTTCTATGCCACGTATAAAGCAATTCACATTCTTCATTAGAGATGTTCTGATAGCTTTGGTGTTTGTATATGCATGGCTGACACATTGGACAAGTGTTTTAATTATTAACAAATTCTATATGGTATTAGTTATAGTTAAGTAATTATGGATTTGTATTATTATGTTAATAAATGAATAATTTATTACTTAATAATAATATTTTTGTTATTTTTAACTAGTGCTATAAATCTCTTGATTATAAGAAATATAATTTCCACTCAATGTTATTTCAATTTTTATAGTTAAATTGATAAAATATTTGATACATAAGCATATCATGAAGTTTCATTAAAAATTTATATACTTTCTTAAAAATTTCCATCAATTCTTTTAAATTTTTATCGATATCGATATTGTGTCGATATTTCCGTCAATACCAATTTTTTCATCCCTAAAAGTTAAGAAAGGTATAGGAAAAATCAAATTTTCTCCTCAATTTTGTTGTTGTTGATAAATTCTCAAATTATTGCTTCATTTAATCCTTTGTAATATGGAGATCCATTACCTTTTTCATGTCTCCATTTGCGTCTGATGAAAATGATAAACTATCCGGATTTTAACTCTTATTAATAAAAAATAATATTTTTTTCCAATTTCTAGTTTTTTTATTAATGAGTTTTGATAGATTAAATATATTTTCTCTTTAATATAGACGTATTGAAATGTAAAAAAAAAATTTAATAATAATACATGTAGTAAAAAAAATAAGTTTTTTTTTCTACAATATTATTATAATACTATATACTCAGGTAGTCCTTATAGTTATTATATACAGTTGAAACAATTAAATATTATCATTTATCATACACTTAATTAATGTTGATTTTAAAACCTATAACAGTTTTAAAACATTTGTTTATCCAAAAAAAAAAAATTAAGACAATAGTAAAGTCATTACAACTAAATTTTTTTTTATCCAAGTTAAGATCAAACTTGAACACTGGACCTAAAAGTGTATTCTAAAGAGTTTTACCTTTGGACGAAACCTACGAAGATTCTTTCTTTAGCACAGTTAAAGCTTATTTTGTTTGGACGCTACAAAAGTATATACCAATATAATAATTTTTTGTCGTCCAACTATAGTCTTATGCATTTGTCAAATATTCCAAAGTTATAAAAAATGCATATTCTTTCATTAATGTTGTGGGCCCTAAAATTCATATTTTTCTTTAAATAAATATTTTTTAACTGCTTAATTATTACCAAATTTGTGGGATCTAAAAATACCAAACTAACAATATAAGCAGCCTTAACATTGGAAGAGTACCTTAAACATATCGGGAAAACATCTACGAATCAATTATTCCTGAGATTGAGAATTGTGGTAAATGTCCTTGTAACTGATCAATTGTGGCTTAAGATCAATCATTTTCTCATTGCTTCCATTTGCACACATACTATACCATGAAAAAGGTTGTTACTCATGTTCAAGAAAATTAATAGAGGACTATTGATCCTGACATTTTCTAACCAATGTGGAAGCATTCCTGTCAATTGTTCCCAAGGAATGAAAACTAAAGGCTGGCGGTCAAGAAGTTGCGAGAAAAGTCCACTGCTTAAGTTCCATATCCATTTGGGTATTTTTCCATATATATAGTTATTAATTAACCATATCCTGCCATGCTAATTTATATTGGTACCTTAGAAAATTGTGGAGTTCAGTTAAATTGCATGGATTCAAACCTAACATTTGGTACTTCAAAACAGTTGCATTCGTTTTGCCAGTTTGACTAACTACTGATATAACTTGCTACGTGAAAAAGAAAGTGCATTAATTTAGAGAGCATACTAGATCGAAAAAATAATTATTTAATTGGCCAATAAGTAACAAGATTCTTGCAAGTTTATCTTACTAGAAAGCTAGGTCTAATTATAGATCAATGTCCTTCAACTTGCTTTATTTTAACATATATATAATATTAATTATTTAATTGTAAAATCAGTAACTCATGAGAAAGCATAGCAGATCAACAATAGCAGTGACATCTGTGAAGGTTGTTTCTTAGTTTACATACTCCTCCCCTACATGCTGAGCTGCAGTATGTATTACAGTCTCCATCATCTTTTCCAGGTATACACTTTCCAAACTCTTCGTTCTCTTGGCAACACTTGGGCTCAGCGTCCACTTTGCTGTATTCTATTGAATAAAAAAAATTAAGAAAACAAAGATAGTATCAAATTTCGATATATAAAAAATAATTGACCAAAGTTAAGCAAAATATTGAAACTAATTAAATTGATAATGCCAAGATATGATACAAACCCATTGACAGGACAAGGAATGCAACAAGAATCAGCACTGTCACATTAGCTTTGAAGGTGGCCATCTTATCTTTTTTTTTTTTTTTTTTCTCCTTTTTTTCTTCTCTCTTACCTTCCAGATTACTTTATAGAACAATTTCTCTATTTTGCTTATCTTCGAATTTTTTTGATCAATTTATAGGAAAGAGATAGGAGACAAGCATTGAAACTGAATAGGAACAAATTAAACTGAACAGGTGACTACATTTTGTGATAAATGCATAAAAAGAGAAACTGAATAAACAAAGGAACATAAAAGATAATAAGTTGTACGTTTTTGAAGTTAATCATAGCTAAATAAGGAAAACCACTTGCTGATGAATATAAATATATATCTATAGTGGGCAAATATTATCTCAGAAAGTCAACTAATATCTTCGAAATTTAGAATGCTAATTAAATAATTAATACGTTACTATTACATATAGGGTTTTTTCACTTATGTTAACTTTTAAATTTGCACAGATTTATAATTTTCATTCTATATTTTACATTCGAGGCCTATGCTTTCTTAATTTTAAAAAGTGTAATGCTATAAATACTAAAATATGAACCAAATTTATTTACCAAATTGTACATGCTAAGATATTACATATTGATATGCATATTTATAACCTAAATATGAGGTTATATTTTATTTTTCAAATTTTGTATATATATTAACTATATCAAAATATTTCTCAATTTTTTTAGGTTTGTGTAAATTAAACGTATAATTTAAATTTGATTTAAATGTTGTTTAAACAAGTGTGTTTACGTGTTAAAAGAATACAAATTTAATTATTATTATTATTATCATTCAATCAAATTAATAGCTAATTATTTTAGGAAATTGTTAAGATTGTTAGTTTTCATTAGTTTTCCTTTATGAATGAATATGTATATCATAATATTATTATATAATAGCTAAAAATAAATATATTCATGTTTGTTACTTTTACACAGATATATGACTGAAGATGAGACTATAATAAATATAGTACCAGTAACCCAAAAGCAGTCAAATCTCAAACTTTTGGAACTGCAGCAAAATGATCAAAATCTTATTTTCCATAATCATAATATGAAAGAATCTACATATATTGATGAAAAATATATACATGGACCAATAATAGAAAGACATATAGAAAGGTAAAGAAGAATGCTTCCACACTGTCATGGAGTATTGTTCTACCTCATATTACGGATCCATATATATATGGAAATTGCAGTAGTAAGCTCATTTGCAAATTGTATATTTATGTTCTTTCACTTTAACTTTCTCACCATAAACATGGAATTATATATGGATATCATATAGCTAGTTATAATACCCATCTATATAATATATTAAAATTATACTCCCTTTAAAATTCTCTCTCATTTTTATTTTCCCGCTCATTCAATATTTATATTATATATCACTTTTCTATATAGATTTTTCTATTTTTGTAGATTAAAATCTTTATGTTCTACAATTAATTGAAATTGAAATGGAACTCGTACCAAAATAGTTGATTTTATTGTTTTTTCCTTCAATAGAATGGCACTAATGAATGTTAACGGATTTTTTTTTCCAATTTTAATATATATATATATATTTCTTTTTATATATTTTTTTTTCTGTTTTTAAAAGTTAAAATCTTTATGATATGACTTATTTTTTATAGTATCTTTTCTCAATTTTAATATTTTTTTCACATTGATTAAATAGAATAAGGTTAATTTTGTGGCATTGATGGATATAGTAGATTTGATTTGTTTTTCTTCTAATCGGAATGGAAAAAAAAAATTATTTACTTTATTAAAAAATTAAATGCATCTAACTGATAATATTTATTAGATTTTTTTCTTCAATTTAAAAATAGCACTAATGCCAAAATAGTGGATTTTTCCTTCAATAGAATAGCACTAATGGATGTTAACAAATTTTTCTTCAATTTTAATATTTATATATATATATATCTCATTTTATATATATTTTTCTGTTTTTAAAAGTTAAAATTTTTATTGTATGATTTAAATTCTACTCCCTCCAAAATTTTCTCTCATATTTATTTTTCCACTCATTCAACATTTATATTATATATATATATATATTTCTTTTTTATATAGATTTTTTTATTTTTGTAAGTTAAAATTTTTATGGTCTACAATTAATTGAAATTAAAATGAAACTCATGCCAAAATAGTTGATTTTATTGTTTTTTCCTTCAACAGAATGGCACTAATGGATGTTAATAGATTTTTTCTCCAATTTTAATATTTTGATATATATATCCTATATATATTTTTCTGTTTTTAAAAGTTAAAATCTTTATGGTATGATTAATTTTTTTTTTCAATTTTAACACTTTTTCACATTGATTAAATAAAATAAGGTTAATTTTGTGGCATTGATGGATATAGTAGATTTGATTTGTTTTTCTTCTAATCGAAATGGAAAAAAAATTATTTACTTTATTAAAAAATTAAATGCATCTAACTGATAATATTTATTAGATTTTTTTCTTCAATTTAAAAATAGCACTAATGCCAAAATAGTGGATTTTTCCTTTAATAGAATGACACTAATGCAAAATTAGTGGATGTTACTGATTTTTCTTCAATTTTAATATATATATATATATCTTAGAAAATAAAAGTCTCACTAATTGTAGTAGTCAACTTTTCACTCTACCTCTAATCTTAATTTTCTACTTATATTGAGTTTTATTTAATTGTAAACACATATGGTTATGCCTGGAAATGTAGTATCTATTTTTAATATATCTCCTTCTAAGCAATACTAGAAGATTAGATGTATGGTTGTCAGGTTGTAGATAACCTCTGGTAATAATGAGCATGTCGAAATTAACAGCCTTAAATGGTTTTGCAAGATGAACAGGTAATTGTGTTATCATTTTTTATTTTCTATCTTAACAATGTATGAGCTTGTTCATTTATTTTATCATAAATTCTTATAGAAAGGAAAATTAGTGGATGTTACCGATTTTTCTTCAATTTTAATATATATATATCTTAAAAAATAAAAGTCTCACTAATTATAGTAGTCAACTTTTCACTCTACCTCAAATCTTAATTTTCTACTTATATTGAGTTTTATTTAATTGTAAACACATATGGTTATGCCTCGAAACGTGGTATCTATTTGTAATATATCTCCTTCTAAGCAATACTGAAAGATTAGATGTATGGTTGTCAGGTTGTGGATAACCTTTGGTAATAATGAGCATGTCAAAATTAACAGCCTTAAATGGTTTTGCAAGATGAACATATAATTGTATTATCATTTTTTATTTTCTATCTTAACAATGTATGGGCTTGTTCATTTATTTTATCATAAATTAATGTTATTTTATCATAAATTCTTATGTAACAAGGAAATATTCATGCTTATGTAAAACAATCATTTGTGAGGAATTTTATCAAAATTGTGAAGGAAAAAAAAGTCTATGACATAAGCTAGTTCTCTCTTAAAGATAATGGTGGTGGATACAGAACAACTAAACATTTATATAGGTTGATTTTTAGTGGTCAACTTCTGTTTCCGAGAGGAATGAACCAATGACAATTCCAAACATAGTTTTAATTTTTGTGATTTTGGTGATATTACTGGAAGAGTGGCTGGTGACAAAGTCTTAGTTGGTAATTAACTTTTTAATTTCATTTTAATTTTTACATTTTGTTGCTCTCTTTGTTTAATGACAACTATATGTTTGTTGGCAGATGTGATCGATAAATTTTTTTATTATCACAAGCTTAATAATTTTAATAAAGATGGAAAGCCAAATCAGATGATTGTTATAAATCTTGAAAATTTTCAGTATGTAAACTATTTTAGATAAATTTATTGTTCTAATAATTATTTTCAATACTTTGTTGTTCATCTTCTTTGTGTCAAAAAACAAACGCTATACAGCTAATTTTTGTCGCTAACCTAATTAATAAGCTAAATATAAATTTTTTATATCAATTATCACATTTATAATGGTTTGCTCAAATCGTGGTCTTCCTTCATTCTTTTTTTTCATAAAAATGCCTATGCTATAATTTTACATTTTTATATTTATATTTATTATTACATTTTTTTTTTCAAAATTTTATATCTATTATTACATTTTTAATAATTTAATAATATTTTTAATAATAAAATTTTCCGTGCATCGTACGGGTATAATCTAGTTTAATCTAAAACAGGAACACATATATATTATTATTGGAATATTTAAATTGTATAGCAAAGCAAATTAAATTATTATTATTATTATTAATTGCATTAAAACATATTAAATAGGTAAACATTTGGTAAATCACCAATTAATGTGCATGCTATATATGTAGGCAACCAGCTTATTCAAATAAGATCCTAACTTAGAGATGGCATCATCTTATTAAACGCATATAGGGTGGTGAGATTGTGTGACATAAAAGGCATTTAGTCTTGCTCATCATGTCACAGGGCCTCTAAATAGAATAACAAAGGGAAATGTAAGGGATCTTGACAATTACGTACATATAGAAAACTCTCTCAAATTATTTTCAAAAATGGTATTGACTTTGAGCGTTAAAGTTTCTTTGGCAGATAACACACTGATAATCATAGAGCTCTGATCTCATTATAGACATATTCACAGCTGTACACAGAGAAGATAGACAATACAATTACGTTATACACTGTAGTTTAAAAGCTGTATGCAATCCTTATTCAAATACTAATTATAAGAAAAAAAAAATCATTAAAAATATTTTACATAATTTTTTATATATGGAGGCGAACTTTTTATGCACCTTCCTTATAAAAAAATTCCAACATAAAAAAGGAAAAAAAAATTGAGAAAAGAGGATTAATTAACTCCCATTTACATATATCCTATTATATCACCATCCACGCGCCGTTCCCATCCTGGTTTTTCTCGTCACCTTCTCCAACCTCTATTCTCCAACCTCACCAATCCATTAGCCATTGTCCAAAACAATACCTAACAAATATTTGTACAGCCATGGCAGATGATAACTTCATGAAGTCATCGTCATCGTCATCCCCATCTAGCTGAAGCTCCATCTTCATCCAAATTTGCCCTTCTTTTCCATAGTATTGAAGCTATTAAGTGCCAGCTCACTCCTTTCTGTTTTTAGTTAGTTTGTTAACTCACGGATAGCCTCTGTTTTACTCTGTTTCTAATATTGCCAGCTGTACAAGTGGTCATTGGTCATTATGACAAGTTTGTTATGTTGGTTTAAGTTTGTATATAAGCTTACGTCTGTAGAATTGTAAGCTTAACAAATTGTTTTCTTTGTAAACATTTTCTTAGATAACAAAACACAATTTTCACTCAAAGCTTGTTATATGTTTCATTGGTTTTACTCGTTTATTAGTTTACATTTTATCAAATTGGTATCAGAGCTCAACAACTATAACAATGGCAGATCAAACTCCGCAAATTGCGTCTGCAGAAATCACAAAATCCAAGGGTGATAGCTTCAACAATATTGTTGTTGATCTTGTGCGAACTCATCTAATAACAACTTTGCCATTTCCAAGCAGCATACTCAAGCTAGATTCAGGTAACTTTCTGATCTGGAAGCTTCAAGTTCTTCATACACAAGCTAGACAAATTCGTGCTCAAAGAGGAGCCATCTTTCATGCAAGAGATTGGTGCCCTAGAGTGTGAAATTGATGAAGAGATGTTAAGCAAGTTCTCTTCAGATCAGCAACTCTGGATTTTGCAAGATTAATTGCTACAAGGTTGGTTAGTATCGGCTATTGTCAGAAATGTTGCTGGTTTGGTGATAGGTCTCAAATCATCAAGGAAAATTTGGCGTTGCCTTGAATTGAATTTTGCCTCTAAATCAAGAATGAGTATGTTACAAATGTGAATTCAACTTCAAAACATGAAGAAAGGATCGTTGAGAGTAGCAGATTATGTTCTACAAATGATCAAATGATAGCTGGTGATGGAGCTATGTATGAGGAAGATCTTGTATCATACGTTTTGGGAGGATTAGGTCCAGAATATGAAATGCTCATCATCAATCTTCTTACACGACCTGTTTTACCTGGAATTGAAGAGGTTAAACAGCATTTAATCTACTATGACAATCGATTGGAGAACAATCATTGCAGTACGGTGCTTGACTACTCTTCTAGTCTTGGTCCAATCTCAGCAAATCTGGCTGCTAATGAGGTCCAAAACTATTCTCCTACTACTACATCTGCAAATCAAAATGTTACCTCTTGTCATGTTGCTTCACCTACTGCTGAGGCAATATCTCACTTGTCTCAATCAAATGCTACTACTAACTCTTATAATGGTAAAGCAAAGTTTAAAGGAAAGTATAAAAACTCTAAACTTCAGTGTCAAATCTGTAAGAAGATAGGATGACAGGACCCACTTCGGGAATCTTACCCTAACTCTCGAAGTAGTCCCATCTAAGGAGATTCTGTCAGAAAATCCTACAGAACTTCTCCTAAAAAAAATTGAACCACCCAAGAATTCAATCCTGTGCTAAACAATATATATATATATATAATCACATCACTATACACAGAAATCAATATAGTAAAGGTTTCATATCCTCATAATTTGAGATACAACATACCTATTACAATATTAGAGCAGTTCTAAGATAATAATAATGCTCTTAGCTTAACTTCACTTAAGAGTTCTTCTAAAAAAGTCTGTTTAAAAGAAAATAAAATTAACATAAAATTAATCATTACACTAAAAGGAGGGATGACTACAATTGAGGAAGGAAGTGCGTGGTTGCGAGCTCCGCCAACTTCAGTCAATACCTAGAGGACAATTACATTTACAACACTCATATGTGATATAGTACTCAGTGAGGGATAACAACAATAATATAAAGTTATAAAATGACGATTTACAATTTACTAAGTCGCGGTACATGAAATTATTCACATTAAATTTAATACTTACCTCTCATGAGAAAATTATATTATAAATATCCACGAGAATAATCATCACGGTATTTACAAAATAAATAACACATCAAGGGGTAACCAATCATCACGATCCTTCACCCCAAGGCATCATAGCAGTAATGGGTAAAGGGTAACCAATCATCACGATCCTTCGCCCCAAAGGCATCGTGGCGGGAATGGGGTGCAATCATCAAGATCCTTGGTCTCTAGAAATCATGGCATAAATGGGTTTAAAAAAAAGTTTCCATATGATCAAGGGTACCCTTATAACCATTTCCACACAACATCTCCACCCAGTCACCTTTTTCCACTTCATTTCTCAATATTTCCTCCACCACCAGATTCATAATCAACTTCCCAACATCATATAATTAACCATAGCTCAACTCGTATCATTAAGTATGCACTTCATGACTATATAAATATGTCTATACATACTTCAATAATTAAAAATACAAGTATGTAAATATCCATTTATTTAGTACATAATTCCACTCACCTTGATAGCCGATCACTCTTGCTCAGTGGCAGGTTCCTTTTCGGTATCATCCCGAGTGCCTTAATTAATTTAAAAACACACAATTCAAATCTCACACTTACATACAATTTCTAAAACAAAACAAGAGTTTTAAAAGTTCAATTGCTAAGATTACAATATGCATCAATAGGCTCCAAGGAACTACATTTCTCAATACACTTAACTACCTATTACCTAGAATTTGAATTCTCCTACCACTCATAAACATAAGTAATTAGTCTACACCTTGGGTCCCCACTAAACTCAAAGAATCACTAAAGCTATGAAATTATAAATCAATTTCATAAACATAACCCAAATCATTCGACCACAACCCTTAACATTAAAATATTATAATTCTAAATACCAGAAATTAAGGAACAATTTATATATCATTAGAAAGCTCTTGATATGGGTAATGCAATGGTGAGTTTACCTCACCGAAAAACCACCGGCGGAGAACCAGATTTCTTGCCCGTAAAAAAAAAAAGGTTTGGTGGCTGCCCTATTTGAAACCCATGAACCACTACAATTTAGGGGAAACTAAGGTTAGAAATGGGTTTAGAAGGTCCAAAACATGTGGAAACGAGTACCTATGTCGCCGCAAACTCATCGAAAATCGGCGATCGATGGAGACTTAAGCCACAGATTTTCTTTCCTTTTTCCGGCGATACTGGCTGTTCCACAGTTAGTCACTAGTATGAGGTGGTAGAGGAAGGCGCCTACTTCAAGTTTTGTGTTGCAGCCGGTCAAATATGGTCGGAAAATGGGTTGTTTCCAGCTAAGAAGGGTGAGGTGCGGTGGTAAAGCTGTCACACGAAAGAAAGAAAGAAATGGGAGGGCTACTCTTTCTAGATCGTTCTTGAGAAATAAGGAAGATGGAGTAAGGGTAGTTTGGTAATTTTTGTGTATCTTTTCTCTTATTAACGAGCTCTTTGCATTGGTACCAAAGTCAAAACAAAAATAAAATCACAGAAAAAGTCAACCAATGAGCCTACTCCCCCACAGTTTGGTCAACCCAAACTCAAAATTTTAAATTGTTGAAATTCTACTGGAATGGGTTGTTACATAGGACATACAACCGATGTATGATATTTTAGACATAGCAACTCCTCAAATGCACCACCAACAAGTGTCTCCTATCTACCTTAGTCTCCTATGGGAAACATGGTTCAGTTTCCAAATTTTGGTGGCTCGAATTCCTTTTAGTTTCCTATGCCATCTCCTTATATGAATCAGTTTGGTGTTAATATATCTCAACCACCAAACCATTTCTCACATGTGATGCCTGCTGGAATGTTACCAACCTCAACACAAAATATTACATCGGGCATGCAAAATTTGGGCTTTTATCATGGTTCTGGCTCTTCTATACAGCCCTGGCCGATTCAAGGTAGGCAAAGTTCACCTATGAATATGCCTCTTCTTGTAATCAGCCGGCTGAGAACAAGATTTCTAAGCAACACACAATTAACATTGCTACACCCCTCATTGTTGGAGATCCAAATTTGTATTTGGATAGTGGAGCTACAAATCATGTAGCTTCAAACAATAATAATTTTTTTGTAGCACTTTGACTACAATGGTAAGAATAAGTTGATTATTGGTAATGGTCAAGGTATTGATATTGTTGGAATTGGTAATACTATTATTACATGCTCTTATGGCTACTCAATTTCTATTAATGATATATTAATTGTTCCAGCAATAGCTAAGAATCTTTTTCGTATTTCAAGGTTAACACATGACAATAACCTTTTGGTGGAGTTTCATGCAAATCACTGCTTGCTTAAGGATAAACAGAGGGGAGTAGCAGTTCTCAAAGGAAGCCTTGAAGGTGGTTTGTACAAGCTGGTAGGTCTGGATTCAATCAACCTTGGTGCAAATCATTCAAAGATCAAAGCTGCAACAATGAACTCTTAAGGCTCAAAGTCAACTAAAGGTCAGCAAAATTCATTTACTGCTTTGCATAAGTCTATATACACAAAATGTAATTCAGACACAAGTTGCTTTCCTAGTAATGTAATGCTCTTGTAGTTAAAAGAAAAACTATAGGAAATAACATTGATGTCTTACATAGAAGACTTGGACATCCATCAACTGCTGTTTTCAATAAGGTTTAGTCAACATGTAAACAGAATTTTGGTAATAAAGATATCCTTAGTTTCTGTGAAGTATGTAGATTTGGTATGCAACATTGGGAATCTTTTCATTTTTCTTCAAGTAAAACCAGTCAACCTCTTGAACTTGTGCACACTGATGTGTGGGGACCGACATCTCAATTGTCAAGTATTACATACATTTTGTTGATGACTTCACAAGGTTCACTTGGATTTATCCACTGAAACTTAAGTCAGAGGCTTTCACATGCTTTGTTTCTTTTCACAAAATGGTTGAAAGGCAACTAAATACTAAGTTGAAATGCGTTCAGTCAGATTGGGGTGGTGAGTTTCAGAATTTTGCTCCTTATCTTCAACAACATGGTATTCTATTTAGACACCCATGTCCACATACTCATGTTCAAAATGGCAAGGCAGAGAGGAAACATTGGCATATTACAGAGGTTGGACTGAGCTTGTTAGCTCAAGCACACATGTCACTCAAATATTGGTGGGAAGCTTTCAGTTCTGTCGTGTATATCATCAATCAAACACCTACTGCTGTGTTAGATTACTATAGTCCCTTTCAGAAGTTGTACAACAAGATTCCTGATTATAGCTTCCTTAGAACTTTTGGATGTGCATGTTATCATTTCCTTCGGCCTTATCATAATCATAAGCTTCATTTAGAACTTCAAAGTGTGTGTTCATATGATATTCAAATGAACACAAAGGGTATAAATGCATGCATCCAACTGGCCGAGTATATATTGCCAAGAGTGTTGAGTTTAATGAACAAGATTTTCCATATGACAACAGTATCTCATCAACTGACTCTAACATTGTTTCAAATAATGCTAGATATTCAAAGTTACCATTGAGTGTTAATAAAAGTGTTTCCTCTACAAATGAATCAGCTCAAAGACCTCATTCTATTTGCAAATTCACACGGGTCAGTCACATCTTCCAGCAAGCATGTTACTGACATGGCTAATGAGCTAGATAATGTACCTAACTCTCATGACATTATATCTCAAGTGTCCAGATTTGAAAGTGATAAAGAGATAAATGGTCAAGCTTCAGAAAGCATTACTTAGAATTCACAATCTTCCACAGCTTGTGCCAACTCAAAAAGTCAAAGTGAACAAGGATGTAGTATTTGTATTGACTTGCCTATTCAACACAATGGCCATCCTATGCAAACACGGTCTAAAAGTGGGATTATCAAACCCAAAGCTTATATGACCAGTGGTCCTACAGCTAAGTCATATGAGAGTGATGTATCTAAGTCTGGAAAATCAGGTTCAGTGAAGGCTAAACAGCAAAAATCTAGCCATGGTAGTTGTGTAAAACAAATTCAGTCTCAAGTGTTAACCTCAAATATCAACAAAGGTGTTGAACCAAACTCTGTCAAAGCTGCCTTACAAATTGAAGAGTGGAGAAATGCAATGGATGATGAATACAATGCTCTTATTACTAATAATACTTGGGGTTTAGTGCCATACTCTCCGGATATGAATATTGTGGGCAATAAGTGGGTTTATCGTGTGAAATACAATCCAAATGGATCAATTCAACGGTATAAAGCAAGGCTAGTTGCAAAAGGATTCCATCAGAAACCAGGTTTTGATTATTTTGAAACCTTTAGTCATGTGGTAAAACCAACCACAATAAGAGTTGTCTTAACTCTTGCTGTATCCTATGAGTGGCCTATCAGACAGCTGAACTTCAATAATGCATTCCTCAATGGTGATTTACAAGAGGATGTCTATATGGCACAGCCATAGGGGTATGAAAGTAAGTAGTTTCCTAATTTTGTTTGCAAGTTGAATAAAGCCTTAATTGGTCTCAAACAAGCTCCTAGAGCTTGGTTTGATAAGCTTAAAACAGCTTTATTAAAAAGAGGCTTTGTCAACTCTCTTGCTGACAATTCTCTATTTATCTTGAAGACTAATAGTGTGCATGTTCTTATCTTAGTCTATGTGGATGACTTGATTATAATAGGAAATGACATTGAGTTCATTACTAGTCTTATTACTCAGTTACATAGTGAGTTTTCTCTTAAAGACATTGAAGAATTATCTTATTTTCTTGGGCTGAAAGTTAAAAGGACTGGCTCTGGTTTGCACTTAACTCAAACCAAATATGTACAAGACTTACTTGTGAAAACAAACATGGAAACAGCCAAAGGATATTCTACTCCTATGGTATCTACAAAGCATTTATCTAAGCTGGATGGTGAATTGTTGAAAGATCCGGAAAAATATCGAAGTATTGTAGGGGGTCTTCAATATCTTACCATAACTCGACCAGATGTTTCTTTTTGTGTAAATAAGCTTTGTCAATTTGTTCAAGCTCCTCGGACTGCACATTTGGAAGCTTGTAAAAGGCTTTTGAGGTATATCAAAGACACTCGATATTATGGTATTCATTTGAACAAAACATCTTCTAATAAATTGCTCTTTCATGGGTTTGCTGATAGTGACTGGGCTAGCAATCCAGATGACCGAAAGTCCTGTAGTGGTTATTGTGTTTTCCTTGGACCAAATAGTTGGAATTCTAAGAAGCAAATTGTTGTAGCACGTTCAAGCATTGAAGCTGAATTTCGTGCATTAGCTCACATTACTTGTGAACTTAGCTAGCTCACTCATTTGATGAAAGAGCTTCAGTTGTGCTTGCCAACTCCTGTGATTTGGTCAGATAACATCAGTGCTGCTGCCACTACAAAAAAAAACGCTGTTTTGTGACGGAAGCAAATCCGTCACAACGTATATTATTTGTGACGGATTCGTCACATAATCAACCAACTGTGACGGTAACTAACCCGTCACAGTGCTTTCGCAATAGCCCCGACACAAATTCTCTTCAGTGACCGTTTACTGTTCAGCGTCACAAAAAATGAAGTTTTAGTGACGGCAAACATCCGTCACTTATATTCCGAACCATTGTAATTTTCCGGCGAGTCACCGCCGGCAAGGATTAAGTGACGACTAATATTCCGTCACAATAATGACATTTGTGACAGTATAGTGACGGCTAACCGTCACTGTTAATTAACTGTGACGGACAAACAACCGTGACAATTGTGGGTTTTAGTCACGACATTGTGACGGATTTCCGTCACAATGTCACAACTGTGACCCCTTAACCGTCACTGTTAATTAACTGTGACGGACAAACAACCGTGAATATTGAGCTTGATATTTACTTTGTTCTTGACAAAGTTATGAATCATGAACTTGAAATTAGATATGTGCCAACCGATGAGCAAACTGTTGATACTTTACAAAAGCCTTAGGTACTACTCGGTTTTGTACTTAAGAAGCAAACTGAATGTTAAAAACTGAAGCTCAGCTCATGTTTTAAGTTTGTTTGTAGTTCTACAGAGAGTTTCGCTTGAGGGAGGGTATTGAAGCTATTAAGTGTCAGCTCACTCCTTTCTGTTTTTAGTTAGTTTGTTAACTCACTGATAGCCTATGTTTTACTCTGTTTCTAATATTGTCAACTGTACAAGTGGTCATTGGTTATTATGACAAGTTTGTTACATTGGTTTAAGTTTGTATATAAGCTTACGTCTGTAGAATTGTAAGCTTAACAAATTGTTTTCTTTGTAAACATTTTCTCAGATAACAAACACAATTTTCTCTCAAAGCTTGTTATCTGTTTCATTGTTTTTACTCGTTTATTAGTTTACATTTTATCAATTCATAGCAAATAGTATATACACAATCATCAACAATCATATATAAATATCATCCTCGAATGTAAGTTCAGAAGGTTTTTTATTTTTTATTTTTATTTTTTCACATAGGGAAAGCATCTACGAATCGATTATTCCCGAGATTGAGAATTGTTGTGAATGTTCTTGTAACTGATCAATTGTGGCTTAGTTCAATCATTTTCACATTGCTTCCATTTGCACGCATTTGGGAAACAATACCATGAAAAAGGTTGTTACTCGAATTCAATAACATTAAAGGACTATTGATCCTGAGATTTTCTAAACAATATGTGGAAGCATTCCTGTCAATTTTTCCCAAGGAATGAAAACAAAAGGCTGGTTGTCAAGGAGTTGTGAGAAAAGTCCACGGAGAGTCCACAATGTCTGTGCTTAAGTTCCATAACAATTTGGGTATATTTGGCCGTGTATATAGTTTTTAATCCTACCATACTAATCTATAATGGTACCTTAAAAAAAATTGTGGAGTTCAATTAAATTGCATGAATTCAAGCCTAACATTCGGAACCTCAGAACAGTTCGTTTTGCTTGTTTGAATAACTACTGATATAACTTATTCTGTGAAAATAAAAGTGCATTAATTTAGAGAGCATACTAGATCAAAGAAATAATTATTTAATTGGCCAATAAGTAACAAGATTCTTGCAAGTTTATCTTACTAGAAAGCTAGGTCTAATTATAGACCAATGTCCTTCAACTTGCTTTATTTTAACATATATATAATATTAATTATTTAATTGTAAAATCAGTAACTCATGAGAAAGCATAGCAGATCAACAATAGCAGTGACATCTGTGAAGGTTGTTTCTTAGTTTACATACTCCTCCCCTACATCTTGAGCTGCAGTATGTATTACAGTCTCCGTCATCTTTTCCAGGTATACACTTTCCAAACTCTTCGTTCTCTTGGCAACACTTGGGCTCAGCATCCACTTTGTTGTATTCTATTGAATAAAAAAAATTAAGAAAACAAAGATAGTATCAAATTTCGATATATAAAAAATAATTTACCAAAGTTAAGCAAAATATTGAAACTAATTAATTTGATAATGCCAAGATATGATACAAACCCATTGACAAGACAAAGAATGCAACAAGAATCAGCACTGTCACATTAGCTTTGAAGGTGGCCATCTTTTTTTTTTTCTTTTCTCCTTTTTTTCTTCTCTCTTACCTTGCAGATTACTTTATATAACAATTTCTCTATTTTGCTTATCTTCGAATTTTTTTGATCAATTTATAGGAAAGAGATAGGAGACAAGCATTGAAACTGAATAGGAACAAATTAAACTGAACAGGGTGGCTACATTTTGTTTTAAATGCATAATAAGAGAAACTTAATAAACAAAGGAACATAAAAGAAAATAAGTTGTACGTTTTTGAAGTTAATCAAAGCTAAATAAGAAAAACCACTGGCTGATAAATATATACATATATAGTGGACAAATATTTTCTAAGAAAGTCAACTAATATCTTCGATATTTAGAATGTTAAATAAAGAATTAATATGTTACTATTACATATAGGGTTTTTCCACTTATGTTAACTTTTAAATTTGCACAGATCTATACAATTTGCCTTCTATATTTTACATTCACAGCCTATGCTTTCTTAATTTTTAAAAGAGTAATGTTATCATTACTAAAATGTTGACAAAATTTATTTATTTACCAAATTATACATACTAAGATATTATATATTGGTTTGCATAATTTTATAACCTAAATATGACGTTATATTTTATTTTTCAAATTTTGTACTTATACATTAATTATGTCAAAATAATTCTCAATTTTGTTAGGTATGTGTCAATTAAATGTTAATTATACATATATATATAATGTAAATTTGATTTAAATGTTGTGTAAACAATTGTATTTAAATGTTGTAAGAAATTGCAGGAGTAGGAATTTGCAGGAGTAGTAAACTCATTTGCAAAATGTATATTTATGTCCTTTCACTTTAACTTTTTGACCATAAACATAGAATAATATATGGATATTATATAACTAATTAAGCTAGTTTCATACCCATTTAATCTAAAACAGGAGCATATATATTATTATTGGATTACTTAAATTGTATAGCAAAGCAAATTAAACTATTATTAATATTATTAATTGCATTAAAACATATTAAATAGGAAAACATTTGGTAAATCACTAATTAATACATATTTCTAGGATTCTGTCTTAGGCTTCTTCCTTGGGTTTGTCTTCTTTCCGGCCACCTGGTGATCTTCAACCATGCCTCCATTATGATTCAACTCTTCATGATCATCACCATGAAAAACTCTATTCTCACACCCACTCAAGTCCTGAGACAGACCAGCTTGAGGAGGAGGCTGCACTATATACTGGTAGGGTCCCATCAGCAGGAGACACGTGGAGGCGGACGGTGCAGCACGGTGTTCCTCACCTTTACTACCGAGGAGCAGTCCGTTCTGGATCATCTCCTTCCGGTGGAAATTCCGGTGGCAACCGCAGGCATCGCAGTGGAGATCATCTGCCTTCTTTTCACCGCCTCCGGTGCCTGAAATGAATTCGCGGCAACCATCCAGTGCGTAGCCTCCCATGGAAACTGCATGGTTTCGCCTGCATTCTTTGTACTTGATGGCTGTGATTTTTGATATTCTCGATTTCGATTTCTCTGATGGTGATGGTGATGATGATGAAACCATTTCTTGTTTAGGTGGTTTGGATGATGATTCGCTAGCCATACATGTATTATGTTTAATCAATTTAGCTAGAGAGACAAAAAAAAAAAAGATAAACGCGAAAAGACTCGTTGGGAGTCTGATTTCTTATAGTGGCTAGCGAGAGTCTCTAATAGCTTTGTTGTTTGTATATGCATGGCTGACACATTGGACAAGTGTTGTAATAGAGCTGGAACTAATTATATTTGAATTTTTTATGGCATGTTTCGATTTGAATAATTTAGTCATTTGGGTGTATAAAATTATATAACTCAATTTTATTATCTATCATAAGTTTGAATGTATGAGAACAATAGTATTATGTATGTGTATTATATTTTTACTTTGAGATTACATGCTCGAATCTTTAGCGCAAAAAGCATATTCTGAGGCTACGATCTGATATCAATATAGTCAAAACAGGAAAGACTGCAACAATGACGCTTCATCTTTGGAACATTTGATAGGATATTCGGAAGGTTAATAGCATACCCATCTCGTTTTTTTATAGCTAGTAAGTTATGATCCTTCTATCTGCAAAAAACCAAGTCTAACATATGCCAAGTCAAATCACCGCTCGAATAGCTCTCTTTAGTTAGGTTCGACCGTAGCTCGAACGAGATTAGAGCTAGTTATACTGGCGATACTCGTGAATAAATTTTTAAAAAGAATCATAAACGGTTACAAATTTGTTACAGCACAATGTGCATGCCTAGCTATGTAGGCAACGAGCTTATTCAAATAAGATCGTAACCTTAGAGATGGCATCATCTAATATGTTAATACACATGTATATGATGGTGAGATTGGTGTGTCGTAAAAGGCACGAATTATTTTTAAAATTGGTACTTGTTTTAAGCGATAAGGTTTCTTTAGCAAGTAGTACATTGATAATCAAAGAACTCTGACCTCATTATAGACATCTGGATACAGAAAAAAAATAAAAAATACAATTACCAGTATGCATTATAGTTTAAAAGCTATATGCAATCCTTGTTCAAATAACTATAAGAAAACAAAAAATTCATTAAAAATATTTTACATAATTTTTTATATATGGAGGCGAACTTTTTATTCACCTTCCTTATAAAAAATTCCAACATAAAAAAGAAAAGAAAAAATTTGAGACAAGAGGATTAACTCCCATTTACATATATCCTATTATATCATCATCCACGCGCCGTCCCCATCCTGGTTTTTCTCGTCACCTTCTCGGACCTCTGTACACCAATCCATTAGCCATTTTCCAAAATATCTGCACAGCCATGGCAGATGATCACTTCATGGAGTCATCGTCGTCATCATCTTGCTGAAGCTCCATCTTCATCCAAATTTGCCCTTCTTTTCCATATTGCAAATACTATATACACAATCATCAACAATCACATATAAATATCATCTTCGAATGTAAGTTCAGAAGGGTTTTTTTCCTCACTAAACCTCTTCTTCCTCGGGTTACTTCCACCGCAAGCAATTGAAAACTCGCATCCAAAAATAAAGCACGAAAACAGACCTCCACCGCTTTTCTTCTTCCTTAATTCCGTTCTGACAGCAGGACGACGGTCCTGATGGTGTAGCTGACGGTTCGCCGGCCGATAAGTCTTGTTTTGGTAATGATCATAAATTGGTGGAAGCTCTGTCCTCCACCTCTCGATCTTGGTTTTTAGCCCTTCCACACTCTCATCTTGCTCCGTCCAATCATCCAATATGGAGCTCCCATTTTCAATATCCTTATTAGTATTATTATAAAGGTGCGGTATCGGATACAAACCCTTGGCTATAGCAGCCGCCACCACCGACGGCGATGGTCCGACGTCGGAGCAAATCGAACCCATTCCCATCCCTCCTTTATAATTCCCAACTCCAATCTCCGATCCATTCAGCATCGAAGGCGACCCGTTTAGCACCGACCCGTTGCAAACGGATCCAGCCGGTTTGGAATGGTTGAATTCGCTTTCGGTCCGTTCGCTTTTAGAACGGTGAAGTAGGATCTTGCTGTTGGATCCCGAAACCTTTTCTTTCCCATCCATTAGATCCCAAAACTCGACCGCCGAGGCACTGACCTCGCTGACGAGCGGCATGCTTCGCATCGTGCTATCGAGAAGCGTGACTCCGACGTTGAGAATGCCTTTCGGTCGGCCCGAAGGTCGCCGGATCTGAAGCGCCACGTAGCGCATTTTGGAATTCTTTCGGGATCTGATGGCTGCGGGAACGAGATCTGCGATCAGGACGGTTACGTTGCCGATTATGACGTCGCGGAGCCACGCGGATTCGTAGATCTCGATGGTGATGGCGGAGTTTTCGTCTTCGAGGAATTGATTGTCGACGCGGAACACGAATTTCTCGTTCCACGTCGGGCTTTTGTGGCCGCTCTGATCGACTCGGGTTGTGAGTTTCCGATCGGGTTTTAGCCACGCGACGGCGAAAGTTCTCATGGATTTGGAAACGGTTGCGAGGTCCTGTGCGGAGATCATGTTGATCTCCAGCACCTGGACTGAAGAAGAAGAAGAAGAAGAAGAAGAAGAGGAGCAAATAGGCGCCATTTTTAAGTCGTGGTCGTCGGAAATGCTAATGGCAACGACGACAACGACGATGAAGACGCACTCGCCGGCGGTCCAGCGTGCGGTGGTGGTGGAGGACACCAAAGGTTAGGAAAGTGTTCGATAATTTTATTTTTTTGGTAAATTTTAGTGTGAAACTGCCTCTCATTGGGGGAGAGAGAGAGATTTGGGTTTTGAAATTGGAAGGACGAGAGGGTTTTAATTAAAGCTGTGGTGCTCAAAGAGTGCTTAATTTTAGACATTCTTTTAGTTTTTTTTTTGCTTAACAATATTATATACAACAAAAACAAGTAAAAAACCAATTTAATTGATTAATTAACATGATGATTTTTGACTAATAATTATTTAATTTGATAAATATTTCTCAAGTGAAGAATTATAGACTTCTGTTTTGGAAACCGATGGTTTTTGTTTGAAACTAGTATTTAGTTAGATGGAATTTTGTTGGAATATTATTCTTCATTAATATTTAGTGATTTTATTTAACTGTGTGATGAATTGTTTTGTCTGACCAGTCACTAATGTCTGTCTTTCCGTTTGCTTCAACTGAACCGGAGCCATCTGGTTACTCCTAGAAATAGAATAATACTCTCTTTGATGCCCTTTGATTTTCCAATTTTAATTACTACTATTGAATGAAAAGTATTAAAATAGTATTATAGTAACATATCAATTTAAGGAGACACAATTGTAGTTATAGATGCTTTAGTTAAGGAATTTAATTTTTATTCTGATCNATGCTAATATTTTTTTTAAAATATTTAGCATATAATTTAAATATATATTAGGCCTAGTAGACAGGAATTAAACACGACATGAATACGGCACGAATACAGTTCAACACGAATGCTTAACTGGTTGGGTTTGGGTGAAAAAAAATTGACGCAAACATAAAATGACACGCCACAAACACGGTTAAATACAACACGTTGTCATGCCTAAATTAAACTCATTATAATTAGAGAAGGGAGAAATTTCACCTAGGTCAAGGTTTGAACCCTGACCTGGAAGTATAATAAACAGAAGAGGTTGAAGGATACTATTATGGTAAGCAATATTTATCGTCTAGTGGCAGACCGTTGACTCCATTTTACTGGAAATTTAGGAGGTTTCTTGATTTGTATTAAAGCTATGGGCTTTCCTTTTCTTTCTTAGAGAAACAACTTATTATATAATTTCCCTATAAAGTTAGATGGAGGTAGGCTTGAATTAAAAGGACTATAAATCTCAAATTTCCTAGCAAATTGCAACCAAACATGTGAAAATGTTCAACCCATATATGTGTATATATATGCAAAAACAATATATTATCTCTGCAATCTGCTATACTCCATGTCTCCAAACAACCAAAACAAATGGATTCCACCTTCAAACCTGCATTATCTCTTCTATCCCATGCACTTCTTCTCTTTATCTGTTGTTCAGCATTTCTACAATTTGCAAGGCCCTTTTCTGATTACACCAACTTATTATACAAAAACTGTGCAAATCAAACATTTTCTACCCCAACTAAATCCCACTTGCAAACACTTTCAATCCTTTTCCATGAACTAGTCTCGCACTCTTTCCAATCCAAGTTCTTCAAAACCATCGAAGGGGACGGTGATATGTCCATTTCTGGTCTCTTTCAATGCAGAGGGGATATCAGCAATGAAGACTGTAGAAACTGTGTCAGCACACTGCCTGATGTGTCAAGCAGCTTGTGTAAAGAATCAATGGCGGCTTGTGTTCAGCTTTATGGGTGCTACATGCGGTATGAGCCTGAAGGGGTTTCAAATATGCTCTCCAACCATGAGTTGGTATACAAAATTTGTGGAGAATCAAAGCAGGTTGTTTCAGGGTTCGAGGAGATGAGAAATGGAGCTTTTGCTGCTTTAGGAAGTGCCATTGTAAATGGTGGTGATCAAGGTTTTTACAAAATGAGGTTCGAATCAATGGAAGTGATGGCGCAGTGTGAGGGAGATTTGGAAGGTTGTGTATGTGAGGAATGTGTGAGCAGCGCAGTTCAGATTGCAGAAAAAGAATGTGGTGGTGCTCCTTCAGCACAAATTTACTTGCACAAGTGCTTTATAAGCTATTCTTACCATTTCCTTCCAAAAGGTATTTCTGGCCATATACAATTAATTCTGTTTTTCCATATACTTGTTGATTTATATTATATATATATATATATATTGAACAAGTTAAATTTTTATGTAACAGAGAAAGGAAGATCAAAAAACAACAAAAGTAAAAATGGGAAAACAGTAGCAATTGTTCTTGGAGGAGCATCAGCTCTGGGTTTTGGGCTTATAATTGCGTTGTTCGTCAAGTCCTGGACGAAGAAAGAAGAGTACTAATTAAAATTAATAGCACAGTAGAAACTTTTTTAATTATTTACAAAGTCTGGTTTGCAGTTTGTTTTTGTTGTAGCTATACATTTTTGTTTCCTGAAATATTATTTTGTTCCTTCAAAGGGGATTCACAATGTGACTTTAATTGAGAGGCACTTTATACTATTTGATGGTTGCAAGGTTGGTAGACTTCTGTTGAAGAGAACAGAGACTTTTAGAGTGTGTCTGGGCATCAACTGGATGGAATCTTTTTGGTGAACTTTATTATATCTCTTTTTTTGGTAAATAACTTTATTATATGTCTTTGTTAGCAATTCTAACTAAAAAGTTATGTTATTTTCTTACCCAAAAATGTAAATATTTTATCACAATGTTATCAATGATCCATTTGTTTACTTTTCTTAAAATGAAACTCTTTTTCTTTTCTTTCCTTAATATATAAGATAATAAATTTAGGAATGCAGTGAGGGAAAAGTTAGCCACTTTGTGGTTGGCAAAAATTAGGTAGAGGATCAAAGGAACCGTGGGATAGAGGGTTATATGTACCTGATTGTGATAACTTTGTGGAGAGGCTCTGAATAATAGTGGTGGTCAGCTTCTGATTACTTAGCTAGCTAGCAGCTAGATAATGGGAAAACTTTAATTTAAATCCACAAAAATATAGTACAGTAGTTACCATATTTGAGTTTCAAAAACACTTTTTGTTTCTCCTTTTGGTATTTTTATTCCCATACCAGTTTTGGACACATCTATAATCTTACCTTATTATATAGGGTGGGTTGGGCGAAAAAGAAAACACAAGAAAAAGAATTTGGCTGCAAAAAGCACTAGGGAATATAATGAGTTATAGATGATTGTGATCTGCACAAAAATGTCCAGGACCCCTTTATCAGCTCCATTTTGGAACAAATTAAGCGAATTTAAAAGTCAAAAGCTATCTTTAACTTTTCCTATGTAACTTTCTTAGCAACCAAACGGAAAGAGAGACCGAAACACGATGGAATGCATCAATAAAACTCCAGGACAACATTTTCTTGGGTCCAATGAATTAATTATTTTCTATCTACAATTCTGGTTCATTAACTTGTCTTATTAAGGTACTACTTAGACACCATTATTTTTTCTTTATATCCAAATTTGGTAATTGGCACCAAATACCGATCACTAACATCATCAGAATCACAAAGCAAGTGACTAAACACCCTTTTGGCTTCATTTGAGATTACAAAATACAAGAAAACATTTTTCTACTTTTAACTTTCACGATGGATATTCTAGAGTCTATGCTCTTCTTTAGACGTTTGGTTGTAAAAGCCTAAATCTATTTTAGTTGATAACATGATCCAAATTGATTAACAAAGAACCTCACTCTGCTGCATGGTTTCTGGACTTCCCTCCAACAAACATAAAACTGGTGGAATGATCTGTGCCTGTATAGTTCCATAAGCATTCCAGCAAACTGGTTCCGGTATTACTTTTCCTCCAGCAGGAACGAGTTCCACTCCCGAGAGAGTCAAGTTTGTGCAAGGAACATAATCACTGCAAGCGAAATGCACTGGAGGGCTTCTCACATCGTATGTACCCTTTATGTTCCAGTACAAAATGTTAGAAACATAGACTGCAGAGGTTTGGTTTTGGCACTTCTTGGTGAGGCAGTAGTATTGGTCTACTATGATAGGGTTCCGGACATTGTACATTTGTATGTTTTGGAAGCTGACTCTTGACACAGCTCCTGACCCACCTTGCCATGTTTTGATTCGGACACCATTGTCGGAGTTCTTAATGACTGAGTCACTCACTGTTATATCGGACACACAAGCTCGGGAATTATGATTACCAAGACTTCCAATGCTGCATATAGAAAAAAGGATTGTTGGGTTCAAAAGCATAAAATTCTGAGAGAGCTCAAAACAGGGCAGCCCTGTTTCAAAACAGAGCAACCCTGTATTGAAAACAGGGGATTTATACCTTATTCCATGACTTGGTCCGCAAGTGATATTTCTTATGTCGACGTTATAAGAACCAGCTCCAATTGATACACAATCATCTCCTATTAAAAAAAAAAAAAAAATTAACACACGAAGAACAGAATGAGCTAAATTTCGCAGAGATTTCATGTATGATGAATTTTTTGAAAGCTTGCAAACTGAATTACCATTGGAGATGAACGAATTGTATATTTTCACATGGTTTGTGTTCTCTATGTGAATTCCATCTGTGTTTGGACTATGACCTGGTGCTTGTATTGTAAGTGATTCTACATGTACGCTTTGGCAACCATCAAACCGGAAATGAAACTGTGGGCTGTTCTTGACTCTTAGTCCTTGTACTGTCAAGTTGGAGCTCATGAAGAACCTTATGGCCTGCAAGATGATTAATATAAAAGTAAGCTTTGGAAAAAAAGAAATATGTCTTTAAAAATCAATTAGAAACCTTAAAAAAAATTTGAACTTTGTTTTGTGACTTACAACTGGGCTATCACAGGGACCAGAATTTTGTGTTCCATTGATTCCATGCTGCATTGATATATAAAAGAAATCAGTGATAAAATTTCATTGGGTAAAAACTAAAAAATAAAGATTTTAGATTGAAAAGAAAAAATATATATATTTTTTATACTTTTTGAGGCTTGCAAGGAAGATTCCACCATTTCTCTCCTCTTCCATCTATAAGACCACTCCCTTGCATCGTCATTCCATCGATTCTATAAAAAACCAGCCATTGCCGTTTACTGTTATTTTTCGGCCAAGATTTAGGTCCATCCGGTGGCATTACTGTACCATCAATCTTCTCAATATCCAGGTAAAAAAAAAACCACATAAGTTGTTAGTTACTTACCAAAAGACCAAAAAAAAAAAATGAAAATGAAAAAACTCTCTTCCTTTTTTTTCTTTTTTTTTTTCTCTTCTCGCAGAGAGTAAATTCATTACCTGGAATGTTATGGCAGATTTACAAGGCCCAGTGAATATAGTGGACTGTATCATAAACGAATAACCTTCAGGAACAAGAACTATTGCTGGTTCTTCTGCTTGGCAAGCAGTGTCCCAAGCCATCTTAAATGCTTGAGTATCATCCTTAGCTCCATTCCCAACAGCACCAAAATGTTTTACATTGAAAAAATTGACTGCATTATTAACAGAACCTACACTATAACTTGGGCTAATAGCAGCCTCATCAGGTGATGGAGATGGTGGAAATGAGATTCTAGAAATTGTACGCAAATGATTAGGCTCAGCATGAATATTTAGTCTGCCTTGTGTTTCAAGAAAGAAGAAACAGAAACAGAAAAGGAAAACCCATAAGATAAACCAGGAGAGAGTCATTGTTTTTGTATGGATATGACACAATATGGAATGGAAAATAATGGGCTACTTATAGAACAAAACCATGATTTTTCTAGAGTAGGGCTTGGTTCACTAGCCCAAGAAGAATTTGGACAGATGTTTAAGGCTATTATTCTCAGCTACAACATTATAGGATGATATAGAAGCAAGGCAACCACGTCTCTGGGAACAGTGGAAAAAAAGCTACTCAAAACTTGTATAAATAGTGACCACTTTCGAAACACAAATCAAGTTGCAAGAGAGGAAAAAATAAATAAATAAAGTGATTATGAGCAAGAGGATATTGTAAGGAACAATAGGAATGAAATCAGTTTATATACTAGGAATTTGCTAGTGGCTACTTTTGAAGGTCGGTCCACGCCTGACATTGAGATAGTGGGGATGAAACCGACCAGTTCCATTTAGAGCTTTGGCTTTTTTGGTGATAATGTGAAGTTTGAATATGTTTGTGGGTAGGAATCTAAGAGGTTAAAAAAAGAAAATAAAAATAAAAAATAAAAAATGGAAGGCCAAACAAGAATATATGTGTTGGTGTAAAACACAACAATCAATTGTCTCAAGTGTGTGAGCGGACCACTTTGAATCTATAACAGTCCAAAAAAAAAAAGTAAAGTGTGCTCCAATTAATATCAAACTTAATTAAACGATTGTATTAATTACTGAGAACAATATAATTATAGGGTTACAAATGTCTTTCAGATCAAAGACTTTTAATTAAAATTTTCAACTAAAACACTTAACAACTCGAAGTAAATTCTAACGAGAATAAACTAAGTAGTTTATATTTTCTGGTGTGTGTAGATGTGCGACGCTTCTCAAAGTAATCTATGTTTTCTGGTGTGTGTAAATTCTCAAAGTTGTTGAAGCCTCTATTTATATAGGAGAATGTGGCTCATCAATTCTTTGTGGTTCCGATGTGGGACTCTTTCAATTTTCAATTTTAAAATCATCTATTTATATTTGTGCAAATCCATGTACTTTTCATCTCCAAACAAATGTGGAACAAAAATACTCCAAAATAATATTGAATTAAATATTAATTTGAATAAATTAATATATGGTATAATCAATATGAAATTGGTAGTAATGTTTTGTGGTGTCTAAAAATAGAGCTATTTTACAGAAGAAAGTTCTGCATTAATTTTGAGGATTTTATAAGATTCCACATTTTATAATATCCATTTTGAGAAAATCCATTTGCAATTTTTTTTTTTTTTGTAACGGTGAAACTAATTAAATAATTTCATGTATGATCCATTCTTGGAAAATATCCATTATCTACAAATAGTTTAATATCCATTAGGCAATAATCATTTGAAGTCTTCTCTATATAATTTTATCAACAATTTTCCTTTACAACAAAAAAAAAAGAAAAAAATTACTATTTCCCTCCAAATTATGAATGCACAAACAAACTAGGATGATAACAATGATGAAAATATTGGTATCGACAGAAATTGTAACATCCCGTCCCGAGAAGATATTGAAAAATTCTCAAAGTGGACCGAGTTGACCAAGGAAGGGCTCGGGTTGACTTTTTGTGTGAGTGTGCTATGGTTTTGACCGTGGTACCGTTGCATAGAACTAGTCAATACGAGTTCGTAGACTAGTAGTACGCTAAATTCCGAGTTAAGACCGAGAAGTTATGGCTGAAATAACATGAAGGGCATTTTGGTAATTTGCTGTGGCAGGGCAAAAATTACTATTTTGCCCCTGCCTTTATGTGTTTTATCTGGAAAGATCTAGAAAGAGGACCCGGGCACGCACGCCACACGCACGCGGGCAGCCCCCCCTTGCGCAGCCTCCCTTCGCGTTCTGACCGCCCCCTGCTTCGCCGGCTACGGCCATATTCCGGCCAACCCAGGCCGGAAATTGACCAGAAAAATGGAGCTGCCGACTCCCTCTTCCGTTTGGCACCAAGGACTCGCCGGATTAAAGCCCAGATCGTCGGAACTGTGAAGAAGCCGGTCAGCTGCAACGCGGTGAATCGCCGGATTCCGGCAGAGTCAGGCCGGCCCACTGCCCGGGAAAGCTTCGTCGGACCCTCCTCTCTTTTTCCCCACCCTCGGCTGGCCATGAAACGCCGTGTATCGCCGGAATCGACGACGGATCCGGCGAGGCCACCTCTCCTCCGGTCGCCGGATCTCGGCGGTTTCCGGCGATGGAATCGGTCCGGTCCCCCTATTTTGGACCTTCCGAAGCTAGTTCCGGCCTCCGTTCGTCTCGAAACTCGCTCGTGTGGACTGCGGGATTTGAGAGTGCTCGGCCGCCGCTCTCTGGCCCTTTTCCAGCCACCACCGGCGGTGGTTGGACGAGGTAAAATTACGGTTGTAATCTACTCCTTTCAAGCTTCGTTTTGACATATAATTCGAATATTATAACTGAGCATTGGAATTTATCCGGTTTGAACTGTGGTGTTAATAATTGTTAAAATAGAAATTATTGTTAATTGGTGATATAGATATGCGTGGTGATGTTTTGGTGTTTGCTGTGGAATGTATTGGTGTGGTTGGATTTCAGAATTATTAATAACGGTTTCGGAATATATATACATTATATAATTGGTCTGTGAATTAAACACGTATATGTGTGGGCCAAATGGTGTGTTAATCGCTATGTGGAATTGTTATGTGGAATTGAATGTGTATGTGGGTTGATTGTTGCGAATCGACTGGATTCCGTATGTGGATTTGGGTGTAATCATTGTGTGACTTTATTTATGAGAATTCGATCGAGTGAACTGTTCTGTGAAATGTATACGGAAGCATATAATTATTGTGAGATAAGTAATTGCTGGTTGATTGTGTTGAAATTAGCTGAAATTGTGAACTGGGTCGGTGAATACTTTTATTGAATTGTTGTGTTTGGGAATGATTTTGCATGATGAGCATATATATTATATGTAATTGTGTATTAATCATTACAAATTGTGTTTGTGCGAATTGTAAATGAATTGTTTGTGATTGTCTGTGATATTAATTTGGTTAGTGGGGGATGTGTGGCATTTATACTTAATAAGTGGAAATTTAATTATTGTGTATTTTCTTTGGATTAAATGCTGAATGTGTTTGATTGTAGCATATTTGTGTAGATATGCTTTTGGAACTACAGGTAGCTTGATCCCTTGTAGAAAGGGTATGTAGGCAGCTCAGTTTTAAACTGAGTGCAGCTACACCGTACTTAAACAATATATTTTGTTTAAGTGTTGAGTTATGTACTAATTGGTGATCTAATTGTGTGGGAAATGCGTGCTGGTAGAATAATTATGGTTTAGGACTGGTTTTTCTTGCAGGTTTGTAGCTTTTAGCATTTTTGGGGAGTGTTAGAAACAGCCGAAATGCTGCCGAAATTTTTAATAAAATCTCCGGCAGTAGTGAAACATTTCGGTCTGTTAATTCTTACCCTTTTTTAAATTTTGTTTAGCGGGTTTTCACGACTGCTTGTGGCTTAGTGGCAACATTAAGTCACGCAGGCAGGATCTTTGCGGGTCGGGTCCTATCAGAAATATCGAATGTCAAAAATACAGAAATATCGATATCGATAAAAAAAATGAAAGAAATGACTGAAATTTATAGAAAATATAAAAAAAAAAATTAATAAAACTTCAGGATATGCTTATTTATTAGATATTTTATTAATTTAACTATAAAAATTAAAAAAATATTGAGTAGAAATTATATTTCCCATATCAAGAAACATATAATACTCGTTGACAGCAATAAAAAAATAATATATTACGTAACAAATTATTCATTAATTATAATAATAATACAAATACATAATTATTTAAATTTTATTCAATACCACGTAGAATTTATTAGTTGTTGAAACTTTTCGCTCATTTTTTTATGCTCATTTTGATAAAAAAAAATGCATTTTCTTGATTAATTTTGCATGTATCTGTTAATATGCCAACCATATAAATATAATATTACATATAATTGTATTTGTTGATAGTCATGATATGAATATGATATTAGTTGACTCTATGCATAACTATTGTTTGTTGATGGTTGAGCTTGAGAATATATAAATAAGTTCTTATTTGATGTCATTCTATAAACATCAATTGAATAAATGTTATATTAATTTTAAAAATTTTATTTTTTTACTGTGACATTTCTATTGTACATTTTTCTCTACATGTATAGTTTTTTTCTACAACACAAATTCTAGGCCTACATTCTCTACTTTCATAATTTTTATCTTGCATTGCATTAGTGTAATACTCTTACCTCTAAATGAACTCAATATTTGTTGAATTGGTATCTCTTTTGTAACTATTTATAAATTTCACAAAAGTATTCATTGATATCACCACTTAAAAGAGTTACTATCAATAATTTAAAATTGTGAACATGTACTTCTGGAAATGGCTGAAGCACAAGAAATTCTAGTTATCTATCTCATGAACTTTTGAAAAATATCAACGCTACTACAATCTACTTTTTCAGTGATTATTCTTAAAATATTTATAATCTCATCTTCTGCTTGTAAAGTAATTTTTAGATTAAAATTTCATTCTTTATCATTTAAATAAACATGTTTAATTCATTGATATATTTGATATAATATTAAAAAATAATATATTTTAATATTTTATAAAAATCTATAATAATTTTAAAATTTTATAAAAAAAATTTAATGAATATATTTAAAATTTCTATAAATATTTCGACGAAAATTATGGAAATTTTAACATGTTTGTGAAGCAATTGCTATGAAAATTTCAACGGAAATATTAGAAAAATTTTAAAAATTTCGACAGAAATTATAAAAATTTTACATTTTTTTTTAGAAAAAATTAATATCAGTAGTATGGAAAAAATAAAATTTCGCCAAAATTTTACCAAAATATTCGATTTTTTCATTCATCCATAGAATGAAAGTAATATGATTGTTGACTGATTGTTCATTATAAGAGATTAGAAAATTTACTTTGGCATAGTAAGTCAACTTATTGTGCGCATGTGTGTTTGCTTTGCTGCTGCTCATGGGAAACCCACTTTAATATTTTCTTATATTATATGCTTCTGTTCCATAATTAAATCAACTGAAACCATTTTTTATGGTATTAAGGAAATTTATCTGCTAAAAATTCATGATCAGTAAGCAGTAAATGGTGGCAAATGTTGTCCTTTCTATATATCTTATCTTCTTTCGCTGACGTTATATGTCTTCATTGGCTGCTATATGATTTAAAGAGTGCTTGTGCTTTGTGCTTTGTGCTTGCTTGAATTTAATGGGGTTTTTTTAATAATAAAATATATTTGGACCTATAAAAATGTTGGAGGTGGATAATGAGGAGGCTCCTGTGAAAATGGTGCATGGAGGAAGATAATGTTTGTCGGTGAAGTTTCACAACTCATAAATTTTCCGACTAAGTGGGGGTGGCAAATAATGCGAATAGTTAATAATTACCATACCAACTCTAAAGTTGAATTCCACCCATGTTTTGTTCTTAGGAATTTACTTCTAAAACCATGCACTTTTTTTGGAACCACCCAAAATATATTTTAAAAAAAAGGGTTCTTTTGTATCAAGCAGGCCTATTGGACTATATGGGTAGGAGGCCGAACAGAGTTCGCATAGTTATAATTGGGCTTTGAATGTTCTTATTAGGTATACCTATGGGCTTTTTGTACAGTTTCTTTTTTTTTTGGTCCAATTAATAAAATATGTCCACCCACTGAAAAATTTAAGATTTTATGATTCATACATATTTTGTGGACCCTATTAGTGAATTTTTTTTCATACTATCTTCATATTCAGCCTTAGGATACCAAGCTATTCCAAATATATATATATATCATACTTAAGTCCATGGTGATAAATTGATATGTGACAAAAACTTTGAAGAGTTAATCTATGGCATGTGAAGTTAATTTGTGATTAAAATTGAATGCGACAATGCTTGGTAATTTTTTTTTATTTTGTGTTAAAACCAAAACATTTTTAATTCCAAAATGTGGAAGAGCTAGAGGAAATCAACGGACCCACGAAACTAGAATCCACAAATATCATAGTCGAGTACTCAATTTAAATACCTTGATTGAGTCGGAAGTTTTTTTATTTTATGAATAAAAAATAAATTATTCATAATGGGATTATAAATTTATAAAATATTTAACGAATGGACCGATCCATATATCTTTTTAATCATTAAAAATTCATCGTAAAAGTCCATATCAAAAGTGTTTAATAGGTGGAGTGATAAAGAGTTTTGCATGTATAGGCGGGTATATATCAATCAATCAATATTTCATCTTCTAATAGACAATTTTAATATCTATTAAAAAAAAATATGAGCTGAAAGTTTTTTTCCCACTTAACCAATGACACATTGAATAATGACCATTTATTAAATTTATTTAATCGTCTTTTTTTTTTGTTGGTAATCATCTTTAATCGTGTTTCTATGCACCCTTTTATATAAGAATAAAACCCAAAATATTAAAATTGAAGAAAATTGTATTTCTATTCCAACACTTCACCAAAATACAATACGATTCATTTCCTTTCTTTATTTAGGCCTCAAAATAAAGTCCACCTTATTTTAAAAAAATAAAAATAAAATAAAGTCCACATAGGTCCCACCACCTTCAGCCTAAAGAAGAAAAAAGGAAATAATAATAATTATCTAATAGTTTGAGAAAAAAAAAAAGAGTACGTGGGCCCAAAGTCGAGAGATTTCCTAATAATAATATCCCACCTCAGATCGAAAACCGGAATCCCATTGGCTACCACTATAAAAATTCCTCTACTCTCCTCCTCAGAAGCTTTCCATGAACCACCACAATTTCAACACAGTCAAGTTGGAAAACTACCAGTCACGTCTCGGCAAGTCACCGTTCACAAAACAATTAGAATGAGCTCTACCGTACCTGATAATCTCACTGACAGTCTTTCTTTTATTTTATTTTTTATTTGTCCATTATTTAAAATGAAAATATTTTCACCATCACCGTCATGAATAGTCTCTGAAGTTCATCAAATTCAGACCCTGTGGGAAAATTCCCAGTTACCACGACGATCGCATAGCCATAGCACTTTCTCTCTCGCCTAACAGACATGAAAATTTTGTATCGCTTTTGAATGTTGGTCTCTTCCTTTCTTTCCATTCTTTTCCTTTCCCTTCTTTTCCTCCCTGCTTCGTCGTTCGGAAAGTTTTCTTAACTCGCACGGCTTACTATTTACTTTTCTTTCGGAGTTAGCTTTCATCACCACAAATGTATTTATTTCGTTTTGAGATGTTTTTTGTTTTTGTTTTTGTTTTTTTGCCTTATTTGGTAATGATTCCGACGATTTTCTATTTACCCAATGTGTTTACACACACAAACACACACACACACTGTGACCCACAAATTAGGATAACCTGATTGGTTTACATTGAGACCTTTGATTTCTTATAAGTTTTTACTATTTTTTCAGTATAAGTGATAGAATTAAATTCAGAATTTAAAACTCCTTTGCCTCTCGCTTTTTTTGAAGCCAAACAGAGTTCTCTCTCTCTCTTTTATTTCTTGCTCTTTTTCTTGGTTGGCTGCCAAACAGGATGTGACATTATGTATCTGCTGGGTTTCTTTTAGTTTGTTAATTTGTTGTGTTATATGTTGGTGTCAAAATTTTGTTTTGATTGGTCTATATTGAATTATGTAAATTTGAACTTTCAAAAATACTAATAGATTTGGTAAAGTATTGTTTTTGTGTCAAAATTTATTTATTCAAATGGAGATTTTGTGTTAAAATATGCAACCTTAGTGTTAATTTTAACTTTGTATCCTGTCATATTGTATTTGTATTAAAAATTTGTTCGTCTAAATCTAATCCGATAAACTTTTGTGTTAAAATTGGTAGAAATATGCAAATCTAAACCTTCAAAAATATGTACGTGCAGGCTTTTGTGGTGTTGGAATTTGCAGGTCTAAACTTTAATGTTTGTTAGTCTTAAACTTTTTTCCACCCAAACCCAATACTTTAAGTTTTTATATTGAAATATACAAATTTAACTCTAAAAAAATATAAATACTTGGTTCGATAATGTGGATGAGGTGGGGCATTTCACATTCTATATTATATTCAAGGTCATTCTGTTGCATATGATTAATGAGAAACTTTCTTTGTTATGCCGCTTTATGCTTTTGGAAGCATTCAATCTTAACTGGTTATGAATTGTGGAAATTTCTTTGGTTTATTCACTTCGTTTTAACAATGCAGAAAATGCAGGTAGATTTTTGATTGGCTGAAACCAGGTACATGGGGTACCACTAAGTAGTGACTGAGTTAGTATCAGATACAGTGTTTATGGCTTCCAGTTCTAGAATTTTTAAGGCATTTAGGGCAACAAGGGCATTGGGAATTCCTGATGAAGAGGTGAAACCACTTCTAAAGCATCTGTTGGAAGTATATGATAAAAATTGGGAACTAATTGAAGAAGACAACTACCGGACGCTTTTAGATTCATATTTTGAGCTTGAGGAAAATAAGGTTAATCTTTTCATAGATCTTCTTATTAGTTCATGTTTCAATCCTTTGTTTCCCATGACATTTTTTTTTCATGCTCCTTTTACTTATTGTCGACATAATGTAATTTTGTTTCTTGCCCTGGAAGGCAGAATGTAAATGATAGTGGTGGACTTGACACATTCATTTTCATTTTAGAAATGTTATTTGTTTTAGGAGTTTTTATTTTTACACATTTGGAGATCAGTTTGTCATGCTGCACGCAAAGAATTTACGTCACTCTGCATAAAATACACAAATGATGCAGCCATGTTAGCTTCTAAAGATTGTCTAAAGCTTGGTTGAGAATCTGTTTCATTCTTTTTCTTTCTTTCTTTTTTGTTAACTTGTTTTAGTGGATATTTGTCTTTTATCTTTTCTTAATAGGGAGTAGAAGATAAAAGTAGGATTGAAGGTGATACATGGCATAATGGGTCTGACAAACCATCTAAAAGACTACATTTGGCAGAACAAGAAAATCAAACTTCATCTTTAATGGATGAACCTAGCAGAGGTTTGGATTTGGAAGAAAGTGAAATGCCTCAACCAACTCCAAAGCTGGAAATCATGAACTCTTCTGAGCCATGTTTAGTTGATAGCAGAACTGAATCTGGATCTCAACTCCTCCGATCAAAATTCAGCGACAAAGGAAAGAAACCCATCTTATCTCATGTTTCCTCTGGATGTAGAAAATCAAATTCCAAGAAGTCATTATCTGCACAAGAGCCATCATATAAACCTAGCTGCATTCGTATTGAAAGACAAAATGTATCAAGTAAAGTCCAGAAGAGAGATTTGATAAAGCCAAAAGCTGAGCAACCCTTTACTGGCTTACCGCTTTCTGATAAACCTATTTCTATGACCAATTCAGGTGCCCATTATCCTTAGTCTGCTTGATCTAATTCTGCAACAAAATCTTCAAGCTTTTAATGTGACTTGATTTTCTGGAAGGATATGAGAGGAAGTGGTATCTATTTGGATCAAAACTCTAAGATACTATGCCTCCCAAGAAAAATCCTGTGGTAGGATATGAGAGGAAGTGGTATCTATTTGGATCAAAATTCTAAGATACTATGCCTCCCAAGAAAAATCATGTGGTAGGAGAACATCAAGAACAGGCTTATATATTGGAGGGCTCTAAGCCTTTTAAAAGTTTCTCCTCATTGTTTTTTCTTTACATTGCAGTTCCAACTAGGATTTGTTATCACAATTTCTAGAGAGGTGCAGCTGCTGTTTTGCATAAGCACATTCCTTTCTTTCCTGGTGATAGAAAGGAGTTTCAGAACTGTAAAGCCATGTATGCTGGTGACAGTTTGGTAATTACTGTGGAGCATGGCTTATAAACCTTCCAACCTAACCAAAGCTAATTAAAATATATATTCTCTGTTGTTCTACTCTTCCAATAACCACAAGATTAGTAGTTTGAGCTTTACATATTGTTGAGTAATCATTATCCTTTACTTTTCCCTATTCTTGGGGGCATTGAACATGTGAACTTGCTTATTAGACTCTTTGACTCATCGTATGTGATAACTATATGTGTGTTCATATTATTTATTGTTGAATCAAAACTAATCCTAAAAGCTTAAGCTTATAAGATGTGGGTCATCATTTCTTTTATATTTTATCTCTAACACTCCCCCTCACATGAAGGTCCGTTTGGGTTTTTACATGTGTATATTTGGTCTAGTCTCTTTTGGGCTCATTTGGGTCTTCACATATATTTTTATTTCTGGGTGGGGCTATTGAGTTTTGAACCTATGACCACTAGGTCTTTCAGCTCTGCTACCATGTTAAATCACCACTGATCCTAAAAGCTTAAGCTTATAGGATGTGGGTTACAATCTCTTTTATATATTATCTCTAACATTTATTTTTCCTCATCTATAATTTGTTTCTCATTTTTGGCTTTGTCTTTATTAGATCTTCCAGGTTCATCTAAGAATTCAAATGGAGATCGTTCTGTCAAACCTCTGATATCTAAGTATCAGAGTGTGCACAAGAAAGATATTTGCAACAGCAAGAGTAATTTTCATATTGCTTCTTCACCTTTAGGAGAAGTGAAAATTTTGTTGAATTGCGACTCAGCACTTGGAAGAAGAAACTTCCATATGCCAAGATTTGATGAAGTTCTGAATTTTGTGGAGGATATATATCTCAGATCATACAAGATTGTAAAACCTCAATTTTCTGTGATGAAGTTATTGAAAGATTTATGTGAGAGTTATTTGAAGCTGGCTACTGATTCTCCTGATATTTCTTTTGCTATTAGCTCCTCTACAGGTGTTCATGGAAATGGTTGTGATGCTTCCGTAACAGATTTAAATGGTAACAATTCAAATTCTTCCAAGTATTCTAGTAAACATAGTTTGGAGTTTCACCGCAAATCAATCAATCATAATGACAAGAGGCCATCACAATATCTTGACGACATTACGAAAGGGTCAGAAAAGGTGAAAATATCGTTGATAGATGGAATTGGCAATGAGCATCTTCCAAAGTTTAATTACATTCCACACAATGTAATTTATCAAAATGCTAATGTAAATATTTCGTTGGCTCGGATTGTGGATGAGGATTGTTGTTCAAGTTGTTCAGGTAATTGTCTTTCATCATCAATACCATGCGCTTGTGCTCGTGAAACTGGTGGAGAATTTGCCTACACACCAAAAGGCCTTCTAAGAGAAGATTTTCTTCGAGCTTGTTTGTCTATGAAAAAGGAGCCACAAGAACATCACTTTGTTTATTGTCAAGATTGCCCAATAGAGAGGTCTAATAATGATTCCATGCCTGAGCAATGTAAGGGCCATTTGGTCAGAAAGTTCATTAAAGAATGCTGGAGAAAATGTGGATGTGACATGCAATGTGGAAACCGAGTGGTGCAACGAGGTATTACATGCAAACTGCAGGTCAGTTTTGCCTTGAAATTCAGTAGTTGCTTGTATTTCAACTATCTACTTATATTTATAATTCATAATGAATATAAGAATAAAGATGCCAAGTGATTGTTGATGTTGATGTTGTAATTGTAATTATTGTGTTTGGTTTTTTTAATTGTATATAAATACTGTGTAGATGCTCTTATTCTTCAGGTATTCTTGACTCGTGAAGGAAAAGGCTGGGGTCTCAGAACATTAGAGCTTTTGCCCAAGGGAACATTTGTATGCGAATATGTTGGAGAAATACTGACGAACATGGAGTTGTATGATCGAAATGTGAAAAGTAGTGGTGATGAGAGACATACATACCCGGTAACACTTGATGCAGATTGGGGCTCAGAAGGAATTTTGAGGGATGAAGAGGCACTTTGTCTGGATGCAACATTTCATGGAAATGTTGCAAGGTTTATCAATCATAGGTAAATTTTTCAACTCAAGCTGGTGTATTTGCTTCTATGAGCATTATCATGAGTTCAATTGTTGCTGTCTTCAGTTTAGCTGGTCAATGACCAATTTTTTTTATTTTTTTTTGTGTGTGTGTGTTATGATCTGGAGTTGTGTTGTTAATAATTTCATTGCTTATTCCTGCTAACAGTTAAAACTTCTGGAATATTGTTGTTGCTGACAAGTATAAAGTAGCTTTCCATATCCATTGTTTTGGACAGAAATGTTTACCAAAATATACCATACAGACGAGTCTCAAAGTTATGATATTGGTCCACTAGCTAGCTAATAACTAGTTTTTCTTTCTGGATTTTTCATTCTTCTTACACTGATATAATCTGTCATAATCGCTTTAGATGCTCTGATGGAAACTTGGTTGAAATTCCAGTTGAAGTGGAGACTCCTGATCGGCATTACTATCACGTATGGACTTGACTTGCTTCGTATGTAAATTTTTCCATACAATTCGACTTTTTTTTCAATGAAATATTTATTTTATATATGTTTGCATGCAGCTTGCCTTTTTTACAACCAGAGAAGTATCTGCTATGGAAGAGCTGGCCTGGGTAAGTGGGTTCGTACTTGTTGCTTATTTTAGCAAGATGCTATACTAATATTGTCTTTATCCTAAATCTTTACCTCAAACAAGTAGAATCATACATGGTGTCAGTTGCTAAGTGAGTTGTCTGTATACAGCAATTTGTAAAGTAAAATAGGGACGCTATAGATAATAATACATTAGTGTTTCCTTGATATAACATTTCTAAGTACCGTTGTGATTCTAAAGTGTTCAGAATTTGTGGCTGTGTGATCTAGTTTTATTCATTAGCAAGATGATCCTTATTAAATCATTATTCAGGACTATGGGATTGACTTTGATGACCAAAGTCATCCTGTGAAGGCATTTCGGTGTTGTTGTAAAAGTTCATCCTGTCGAGACAAGAAAAGGAAAAGGTCAGTAAAGGAAAAAAAAAAAAAAAAAAAGACAGAAGAGTGGTTCTGTTTGATTCAATTGCTCATTAGTAAATTCACTCTTATGCAGGAAGTAAATATTGACTACAAAGCTACCAACAACAACCACTGACTGGCGGACTGATTCCAATTTGTCAATTCTACCATCCCATTATGAGCTTGGCTTCTTCCTTCAGAACTATAGAAGCATTTTTATTTTCATTTTACACAAAAAGAATTCAAAAAATTTCAGTAGAAGTATATCTTGAAAATAAATGTCTCCACTGCAACATCCATTTTCTTTCCGATTCTTTTTGTGTTGGTTAGCTTGGTTCTTTGTGGATACTATAGATATCCTCTCCATTTGACCGTATCCCAAGTGTATATAGTTTTAATTTTGTTAAAATTCTTCACATTTTTGTGGAATGAAGCAAGTAGACATTTACTCCACGTTTCATTTGATGAATATTAGCATAATAAAGCATTTATCATTTTCAGTAGCAAAGATTTTATATACATAGTAGTTATAAAGAAATTGAATGATGTTCATTTGATGATAATTTGATGCTCTATGCATACAATAATGCCTTTGCTGGCATACATAACCAGGGAGTTAGTTTAAGTTAGCTATGGAACTCTTCTTTCTGTCATGTGTACGCTGTGATCTAAAGTGAGAAATTTAGTTAAGAAAAATTGTTGACAAAAAGGAGTATTGGCAGGACCAAATTATTCAGGGAAAAAAAAAAGAACTCAAATTTATACAAAGAATTCAAGTTTGCAAATGATAAATAAGAATGAAGCATGCATATGTGCTTCGGAGTAGGGTCATTCCATCTTAGCAGCAGCACCCTTTCTGATCTTTGCGCAGTATTCAAACAAGCTTCCATCGAAACAGCGACGAACAGCTTCCTTTGCTAGCAGACCATCTCCGTCCTTTGCCAGAACATAAAGCACCCCCCATTCCAATTTACTTGCTAACCTGCAACAACATGCACCAGTTTATATAAACTGTTTGTTACTGGAACAAAATGTAAATTAGATATAAACATGGGTTTCAGTTCGAAATAGATGCAGACCAGCCGAAGAAATCAAAAGCATCCCGGTTTGCTTCAGTCATGTGCCAAATTTCTCTTAGCGTAAGCTTATCAGGAACTGTCCGAGCATATTTGCTGAACATGTTCTCTAGATTTGCTGGAATGAACCTGCAAATTATATATAAAAGAAAAAAGTGTATGAAATCAGTGCTGACCATTAGATAAATTAATTATTTCTCCATATAGAATTAAATACTTTTATAATGCTAAGAGGAATAAAAAGTATACCTTCCCTCAGTGTCATAGGTGCCTGAATCACTTCCATGCCTGGCCTTGTGTATGTTTCGTATGTATATGGGGAGGAAAGGTGAAGGTATCCATGTCTGCAAATTAACCATGCAAGTCCAAAAATATATATCCAATCTTCTTAATTAGTACAAAAGACATTAAATTAATTAGCTATAGACAGGGAAATTACTCACAGGCAGAGTACCATAACTCATTGCCAAATGTACAAGAATCGTGAAAAACACAGAAGCCAATATATTGAATCCAATCAAGCGAAATCCTGCAAATTCCATAACTTATTAGATCAATTTTTCGTCCACATGAATATGATGTTCATCATGTCCATAAGGTTTTATTATTTGTTTCCCTTAATTAAAACACCAAATAGAATGTTATTTAAGAAATTAAATCGAAAATAGGAAAAGATATAACGAAATGTATATATTTATGGATGTCTAAATATAATTATGAAGCTTAACCTTTATAAGTCTCCCAAGGGTAGATGATACCATCATTGTCTTGGTCGAAGAAAGCAACATGCTGTTGAAGCACAGACATGTTCTGATGTTTATATCCCCATGTCCCATTTATGTTTTCCATATCAGGTGCTGCCATTGCTCGAGGCATATCTGATGATATTCATCATATTACTCAATACCCATTAACATACATCCATGCATCACCTTGACCATGCATGATCTTCCATGTTCCATACCATATATATCCATAATATATATATAGAAATATAGAATGAAATAGTTATATAGTTTCAATGGTAAGTTTTTAATTTGTGTATCATGGTCATAAATCAATGATGTTTTAGTTATAAAGGTGTCGCTAATAATAGATTATCAACTCTGCTTCAAAGAAAAACTGATACATTAAATGAAAAAACATACAGGGCTTAGGGATCTTAGAGTCGAGATCACTCCGGACCTTCCTCTCTGCGGTAATGGGTGCCTTCTCTGCTATTGTTGCCATGGCGTCACTTGTTACCTCACTTGTCATCTCTCTTTCTCTCTGCTCTCTGCAAAAACACACATACACTCTCTCTCTCTGTTTCTTTTTCAGGGTGTATAAATAAGGAAATAAAGAAAAGGCTATGGAGATCTAGAGACGAGGCAAAAAAAAACCCACAACAACCACCGACTGACTCGCAGCCTTGATCGCTCGCGTTCCTCACTACGTGCAACTTCTCTCTTCTTGATTCAATATTCATTCATTATGTTTAATTTTTAGTTTTGCTATTTGTTTTCATGAATAATGAGTCTATGCATTTTATTTAAAAATGATTTAATTAATTTTATATTTTAATATTAAAATTTTATTAAAAAATAAATAATTTAATAATAACTTTCTAAAATATCATATAGTATATATGTTTTATTTAAAAGTCTTAATAGTGATAAATAATATTTTTTTTTAATTTTTTTATGATCCATCTCACTTCTTTTCTGAAAACTAATAATTTTTTTTAAAATTGAACATTTTATTTGGTAAAGATGTTTAAAGAAAAATTTTATAATCCTCTTTAATATAATTTTAAATGCGATTTTTAAATTTTGAAAATTTTTTAAAATACATCTGCCGACATAAAGTTCTGCTACATAAAAGGGTAAAAAGGTCATTTAATGTATTTTTTGATTTTTTTATTCTTCCTCTCTCTCATCTCTGTTTTCTTCCTCTTTCTTTCTCTCTCTTCCATTTTTTTTTCCCTTTTTTCTCTCCATTCATTCTCTCTCACTCTCTAAAAAAAAAATTACTTCTCTCTGAACCCAACTCTTTCTGAACTAAAAATTATTTAGTTTCGGGTCATGGTGTTTTGAGGAACTTGGTTGCTTGCTTGGTGGAGTTCAGGAGCAGCGAGGACTGGGCGGCGAGAAAGGCAGCAGCAGCAACGAGAACTTGGTTGCTTTCTTCTTCTTTTTTCTCACCAAACTGATTTTCTGTGATCTCCCAAAAACACTTTTGAAACCCCTTTGGTTTCTCCCAATCCACGATAGAGTGGGTAAAAAAAAAAAAATCTAATCCATCCCACCTTCCAAAACTCATTTCCTTTATTTTCCCAAAAAACTCCTTTGCCCTCTCTTATTCAACCCGCCCCACTCCACTCCATTCAAACCCAGTCCTCTTTCTCAAGAGGTGGTATATTCTTGTAATTTTATATGATCAAATGCAAAAAATTTAATTCTATATTTCAAGTTTATGATTTGAATTTCGAAGTCTTAAAAGAACTAGTAATAAATCTTAGTTGTAAAGCATTAGTGCTTTTCGGGAGAACCACTAAATCTTATGACAAGATTCTTGGATCAATATTTAATGTTTTGTTGCATTTTTTTTTATAGTTTAGCTCCTTCTATGGTGGTTGTTACATTTTTCTGTGGAAAAAAAATAAATAAAAGAGTAAGAAAATAAAAAGAAATGATATGAGAGAAAGAAATATGAAAGAGAGAGAGAGAGAAGAGAAAAGAGGTGTGAGATAAGGAAAAAAAAAGTACAAGGAGAAGAGAGAGAGAAATTTTTAAATTTTTTTTATAAAAACAAATTTTTATTTTAAATTTATTATTATTTTAATTAAATAAAAATATTATTGTCTTTTACTACTATGATACTGTCAGAGTTAACGAATTTAAAGATGTAAGTTAAATTAGATCCTAAACATAGAAAGTGTTTATGAAATTTTCTTATATGTTTAAATACTAATATATAGTACTATAGACCAACAGGATAAGTAAATTATTAACATTTTATATTCACAATGATTCAATAGGTTATTTTTCTCCCGAATTGATATGAGAAACACTTGCAGCAAAAAATGGGATTTTCAAATCCAGAATGTTACATTAATTGCTTGATATTCAAATTATTTTTGGACACGGATTCGAATTTGATAGAACTGAAATATTGATATATGTATGGTTCATAAAATTACTATCTCTTTTTCCAAATAATATTTATTCTTATACGTATTAACTGAAACGAAAATCTTAAAAATGATAAAGTAATTAATCAATATGCTTGTTCTTTGAATAATAATAACAATAATAAAGATAGAAACTTGAAGAAATTAATACAAAACTTTAAGGTATATCAAGAAGATGGTGGAAATAGTCTCAGAATTTTCTATGTAAGGGGTATTAGTAATTTTATTTTTTTTATTAGTAAAATTTTAAGACCACTATCTGTTCCAACACATCTCCTTTTATTTAACTTCTTTTATGTTTCGAAACAAGCAAGCAGTTACCAAAAAGAAAAAAAAAAAATTGAAAGAAGCAAACAATCAAATTTGACCAAATTACAATAAAACCATAAAAGAAAGCAAAAGTGGACTTTTTTTTAAAAATTACGATAATGTACCGTAGAATGGGTCCCGCCAAACGTGTACGATGTAGATCAAATCCATTAAAAAAGTGTCATAAAAATCCAACGGCCAAAAGTGAAGATTGACACTCATTGGTTGCGGCGCAAGACCATATTGTCAGCCACCACTACTCATGGAAGGAGAGGTGAGGAGAGGAAGAGACAAGCAAAGCCAAATGGCGATTACTTTGTTGTTTCTTTCTTTCTTTCTTGTAAGAAACGAGTTTTTGTGAGAGACTCAAACTCACACACCAACACCTTTGGATTATCATTACATTTCAATTTTCACGCTTCTCTCTCTGATTTTTCTTCTCTTTATTTATTTATTTATTATTTTTTTTTTTTTTTCTGTTTTTCTGTTCTGGCCGCCTCAAAGCCTCTGCCTTTTTCCAATCCTAATCCCACCTCCTCTGGATTCAAATTTCCTTTTTTTTTTCTAAATACCAGGTAAGATAAGTCAATACCCAACTGCAACTTTTGATTTGTTCCTTTCTTTTTCGGTATAATCTGGGATTTTTGGAATCAGTTTGTTTGGAAGTGGAATTGAGTCATTTCTTATTTGGATGAAGAGTTTGATCGTTTGTGTTATTTTTGTAATGGGTTACTTTTGCTATTGCTCTTGAGTGTTTCCTGCAGTTTCCTTAAGCTAGGAATTAAATGATTGGATCTATTTTTTTGGTGTAGGATTGTGATTTGGATGGTTCCTAATTTTTATGCTCTAGGAAATTAGGAAGTTATTATCAATATGGTTTTCACTTTCAGCACGTGTTTTAGGACTCTTTTGTCTTTAAGGCTGTTTAAAAATATTATTGAGCTTAGATGACGATCCTAATGGAAGTTTGGGTCTACTTTGTTTTAAATGTACAATCTTCGTAATTTTGACTTTTTTCCATTAAAAGTTTTATCTTTTTGTGATTGTGCTTTTAAATGGAAGTTCTCTCTTTATGCATTTTAGTAATAGTAGTGGTTGATTTGTCTCTTGAAAAAGAGAGAGAAAGAGCAGTAGTTGGGGTACCTTATCGTTCCCAAATATTCTCCATGATTCGGATTTGCTATTTTGTTTTATTATGACGCTATCTGTACATCCAGAAGTGCTTAAAATTGTCTTCCTATAAGCTCGATCAACTTAACGCCAGAAGGTCTTTGTTGCATTATCTTTGGGTTGCCTACATGAGAGTTTTGCCGAAAATACTTAGCTCCTTTCTGTGCCCTTATCCTCTTACACTAGTATTTCAATTAATATGGCCTTCTGCTTCCATTTTAAGAACTCTTAAATCATGTGAAGTTCAGTTGTTGATAGCATTTTTTGTTAATTTCTCCTTGGTGAAGAAAAAGTTGTTTCTCTCAAGTGTTGCACGAGAATAAGAATATATAGGAATTAAGGCACTTCATATATGTTGCTTTCTCATGTTGGTGTGAAGGACAAGTTAATGTTGAGTAGCTGAATAACTGACTCCTGTTGGCATTCTTAATATACAGAGAATAGTGAATAGGCACCCTGTTGCCAAATGCTTATCAGGCTTGCTCACAAAGAGAAATGATGGCAAACCCCACTTCAAGACTGGCTTCTGCATTAAGTTCCAGTGGCAGGACTTGTGGGCATTTGTTTTCATCACCCTCCAGATTCCATAACGACTTTAATGTATCTTCAAATTTTCCTTCTGAAACGCATTCCCAAAATTCTCCTGTAATTTCTCAGTCAGGTAATGGGAAGGCATTGCCATCAACCCATGCCTCCCATTCAGAAATACTATCAACATCATTGATTAATCACACAGAAGAAAATAAAGATGTTACTTGGTGTCCAGATTCAATTCATGATTTTCTTGATTTTCCTGAAATGGTCTCTGTCCATAACGGTCCTATGGAAAACAGCACTAGTGGTATCATAGCATATGGAGGCCATGCTGAAAAGACTGACTGGCCAGATTGGGATCAGTTTCCTATTGATGAAGCTCTTGACCAATATTTGGCTGAGTTTCCTGTTGATGTCAATGCAGAAGATTCCAAACCCAAGGCAAGTTCCTCAGCTTCTTATTCACCTGTTGTATGACTTTGAAATAATTTGATGGATTTTGTGTATAAATATAGTATTTATAATTAGCATCTATACAGTTCAAAGAGTATTTTGAGACAATCACTACTAAAAATTAAAAATTGGTTTAAAAATATGGGCATGTGACATGTCTATCCATTTGATTATTTTCTTTTGCTCATTTTCTAGGATATCTACTGAAAGAAACTTCTCATGTCATCATTTTCAATCTCTTTGTTATGTTTGTCTTTTGCTTTATAGAATTTTTAACAATTTTCTAGGCACCCAAACAATCTTCTAAGACATTGGTACAACAACCCCCAACTTATCATCATCAGCCAGTACAATCTGCAGAGATTTGTACTGTTCCTGACCCATCGTCCACTGCATCCTCAAACAAACCCAGAATGCGATGGACACAAGAACTCCATGAGTCCTTTGTGGAAGCAGTCCATAAGCTTGGTGGTAGTGAACGTGCGTATACCACCTTTTGGTGTTATAGCTCTCTTTTGTGCCATTATGCCTGATAAAGCAGAAAACTATCATTTTATGTTGACTTATAACACTGACTTTTCAGGAGCTACTCCAAAGGGTATCTTAAACTTGATGAAAGTTGAAGGCTTGACAATATATCATGTAAAAAGCCATTTGCAGGTATATAGATAATTACTATCCATGCTTTAATTCCTTTAGAAATCTGGTTTAGTTTTACTAGTTTAACCGGGTTCTTTTTATGAAAATAATTTCAGAAATATAGAACAGCAAGATACAATCCAGAGTCATCAGAGGGTAACAACGAATGCCTTCTTTATTCTTCCTCTCTAATTTTTGCATGTGAATAAAATAAAATAAAAAAATAAAAATAAATAAAAAGTCGTCTTTTTTAGGGAGTTAAAATTTTCAAATCCTGAGTTAATGAAGCAGCAATTCTTGTATACTTTCCCATTACCACACTCAATTCCTTTATTTTTCTTTATATTCTGGAATAATGGATGCACCTATGCACTCTTTGAATGTATTTTCTTTTCACAATTCTAAATATATAATAAACTAATGGTTGGATGGTAATTTGAAAGCATGCTGCTTTTCTTCTTTCTCAGGAAATTCTGAGATATCAACTCTTCCAGAAGAAATGAAATCTTTGGATGTAAAAACGTACGTATTATTCTGTACCCATAACACCAAAGAATATCTGTTTGTTGTAATTTCATTATCTGCAGCTAATCTAAGACTTAGAGAGGGGGAAAGAAGGAGATGGGGATAATGAAAAGCAAGTCCTCAATATTACAGCTGCTAATATAAATTATTACTTGAGGAGTAAACACAAGATATTGCACTTCATAAACTCTATTACTCTCTTGAAATTGTTGACTTCAGACTGATGAACTGTCTGTATTCCTCTCAGGAGTATGGGAATCACTGAAGCATTGCGGTTGCAGGTAGAACTCCAGAAACGCCTTCATGAACAACTTGAGGTATGCAGTTACTTGATTTTTGCTTCACTTCCTTGGTACTTTTCTCAGTAGAAGGATCTAAATGGCTAAATGGATTATGAGAGTGTAATACAGTAATAAACATGGTGCATAAAATGTATTTCTTCACAATGCATCGTGCTTTTTTACTTGGATTCTTACAAACAGTCATTTAGAAATACCTGCAGAGTTCAGAACCATTAATTAGGCGATTGTATCACCATCCCAGGCTTAATTGAAATTGTTAATATGCCTTTTACTTGTGTAGAACCAACGAAAATTGCAGTTGCAAATTGAAGAACAAGGGAAGTACCTTCAAAAGATGTTTGAGCAACATAAAAAGGCTTCATCTTCCACCTTGGATGACCCCAATGCTTCACCATCTATAATTGACAAGTCAGAGACTAGAGAACAGGATCATCCCAAAACAGAAAATAGCATTGGCAATGCCAGCACCACATTAGGAAGTTTCAAAGAAGCAAGTTTGAAGCAAAAGTCCCAAGAAACTGAAACCCATGAGAAACCCGAACCAATTGATAGTGAGACAGGTTCCCCGGCTACAAAACGAGCAAGGAGTGGATGAAACGGCAGATCAGTTGAATTTTGTTCTTGTTCGCATTTAGGTATTATGGGAATTTTCTGCTTCTAGTGATGAACCATGCTGACTGAAAGTCTCAAAGCAGGAGACTTTGTTTTTTCTTTTTTTTGTTTATAATGTGTAATTGTGTATACTCTGACATGTTTGCTTTATTTGGAGAAGGAAGTGAAGGCTCTGGTTTTGATAACTGAGTCTTCTAATTTCCTTATTAGAATCCACAATCAGGGTTGAATTCTGTCTTGGAATTGCACTTTCTGATGGATTTACTGTATATACATGAAGATATTTATTTGATAGATAGGTAATGATGTTTATCAGAAACCAGCCATGACAATGAAAAATTGTGGTCAAGGGTAATACTGATAATCTCAAGTTTCTTATGTCTAGTTTTGTAAATTTTTATGCAATCACGCTCCTTTTGCTATATCGAACATATTCATTTGATTACCAAAAAAAAACATATTAATATATTATACATTTGTAGTACCAGAAGGTGAAGCACAAAGGGGAAGTAATTTTTTATTACCAAAAAAAGAAAAAGAAAAAAAGATTGGGATCACCATAAACCAGAATAACCATTCAAAAAAAAAAAAATTGGTTCATGAAACCAACATCTCTTTATTATTATTTTCAAATGACAAGGTGAAGACTATAAATAATTCTGATCCAACCCAATCTACCAATCTATGTATTTGTTCAGCCTTTTTTATGGAAAAATATTTGCATACATCTGTGGTATTTACGATCTAAATTTAATCATCATAATTATTTAATATTTTTTTAAATATTTGCCGTTACATTATATAACCGGTACAATAATTGTATATAAATTTACGCTTTTCTCACCAAAATGCAAAAGAATTTAGCCAATTGAATTGTATTGGATATTAAAAATAAATAAATTGTTGCTTTATGCCATTTATCCGTTGCCTTTTTATTATATTATATGCCAACTTGGGCTACACCAACAAAAAAAAAAAAAAAAACTCAGACAATAATTTAAAATTTAATTTAATTTGGTATAACTTTTACATATACTATTTCTTTACTTTTTCATTATTTTTTTTATTGATCTTGATTAAAAAAACTTCTGAACATGTAAAATATTTTTAAAACATTATTCAACCAAGCAACTTTTGAACTGAAGCTGCTTCTGCCAAACAAAGCTTGGTGGTTTTTTTTTTTTTTCATTAAACTGTTATGATTTGTTCAAATTAAATAATTTTATTAGAAATTTTTTTACTGTAAAATATTGTAGGAAAAAACAACCCATTACTTGGTGAGAAGAAAAAGAAGATAAAAGATTAAAGTGATGTTTGTATTGAAAATTTATTACTACCCAGAAGAAAAGGAAGAAGAAGAAGAAACTTGGAGAGAGAGAGAGAGAGAGAGAGAGAAGGGAAATAAGATGCTGTTTCAGGTGGGAGGGCAAGGGACACGTCCTACCTTCTTTGAGATGGCGGCGGCTCAGCAGCTCCCAGCCAGTCTCCGCGCCGCTCTCACCTATTCCATCGGCGTATGCTCTCTGCTCCTTCTTCTTCTTCTTCTTTAAGAGTTATTGCTTCTAAAACTAGGGCTCATTCTTCGTTGAATTTCACCAAAATGAATTTTGCTTTCCAGAAGCAGAGCAAGCAACTACTTCCAAAATGACTTTTTTAATTTCAAGCAATACTCTATTTTTTTTTTCTTTTTTTATAGAAATAGAGCATATTGCTTTAAGAACCACTGGGGCTTCTCAAACATATATAAAGTTTGCTTCTTCTTTTTTGCTGTTGGCTCTAATTGGAACTGAACCGCTGATCAAAACTGCGTAGAATCTGTTTAACAGGTATTGGCTTTGAGAAGACCTTTCCTCCATAAGGTTTTGGACTATGAAGACGAATTCTTTGCAATGCTCATGCTAATTCTTGAGGCTCATAGCTTACGAACTACAGGTTTCAATCTTTTGTGCTTTTTTTTTTAAAAAAAAAGTTGAAGTGTTAGGAATTTCCGTTGTGGTTACCGTCTAGAATAATTGGCGATTAAATTTTACTTCTTTACCCATTTTCTGTGCGTTGTATCTGCGTCTTGCATATGCGTCTTGCTTGATCAATCTGTTTCACATTGGCCATTTTCTGTACTTGTTGACTGATTACTTCTATATTTTTTTTTTCCCTCTCCCTTTTTCTGTTTTTCTAATATTTTTCAGATGCTTCTTTTTCTGAATCATTATATGGGTTGCGAAGGAGAGCTGTGAAGATAAAAGTAAAGAGGGATGATGCTCATGTGAGCTCAGGTGGTGAGATCCATCATTCCGGATTAGAAAAGCGCCAGAGAGTTCTTTCAGTTGTAGTTCTGGTACAACCTTCTTCTTCTTTTGGGTTATGGTTTGAAATAAAGATAGTAATACTAGAAAAAGTACATGGAACTTTGATGCTTTCTTAGTCCTGATTTTTATGTTATCTACATGCTATTTATATGTCTTTGTTTGATTTATAGTCTGTTTCATATTTTATAAAACTATTTTTTCTTCTTTTTTATTTTCTTTTTGATGTTCCATTGAACTGTGTCATCTCACCTGATAGATTACAATACCGCTATGTCAAGTTATTATTTTTTGCTTTCCTTTATAGCTCTAGCTGGATATAGGTAAATAATTACCTAAATATGTATAGGTTGTGCTACCGTATTTTAAGTCAAAACTGCTTTCAATCTACAATAAAGAAAGGGATGCCAGGCTTCAAGCAAGTTTATGGGGAAATGGGGATGAAAGATTTAACAATGTCGACATGATTGATAGCGAGGATAGTTCTCTTATTTCAAGAGGAAGCTCTGATGCAGAAGCATCAGTTAGGACACGTCTGGCAAAGAGGATTCAGAAAATTATAGGTGCTTGCTATCCATGGTTACATGCTAGTAGCGAAGGTATTTGCATCTTTTAGTTGTGTCTTTGTTGTGCAGATAAGTATCATTTTTTTCAGAATTTTAGCTTTATTAGGCTAGACCACTGTAAATGTGGTTGCTAAAGTAGATTTTTGGTAATGCAGGATTATCATTTGCTTATCAGCTGTTATATTTATTGGATGCTACTGGATTCTATTCCTTAGGATTACATGCTCTTGGTATTCATGTCTGCCGAGCTACTGGCCAAGAGCTGGTATGAGGTTTCAATTTCTTTTTCCCTTTTTATGTGTGTGTGGAAGATAGATTTTTATGCAAGTGTATAAAACATCTTTATAGCATCTGAGTTGCTTGAAAAACTTGGATCATTTGATGTAATACTAATGGCAACGGGTAGATGTTGTAAGTTATATGCTAAACAACTTAAAAACAGTGCTCACTTTGTAAAAAAGCCATTATGCATACGATCTTTATACATTTATACATGCATACACATATATGTCTTTTTAAGTAAATAATATTTTACAGTTTAAATTTTTGATATCAAGGTAGATGGATACTTCATCTAGAATTTCAAAGATAAGAAATCGTGAACGCGAGAGACTACGTGGCCCTCCATGGTTAAAGGTATAATTTCATTTAGTTTGTTTGAATGGTAGAATGGCTCAAACCTTGATACTATATCATATTTACTGAAAAAATGTCCAGTTATCTGACATATTTCACATTACAGGTGGTACAAGGAGTACTGCTCAGCTGTACATACACAATGCTTGATTATGCACAAACTGGATTGATTGCAGCAGTGTTCTTCTTTAAAGTAAGTGTGTCTTACCTATTACTGACTTCCTACTATAGTTTATTAATTTTAAGAAAAGGCAATGAGAATTTTGAAGTTGACTATTTATAATGGGTCATTATTCTTTATTCTGTTATCAGTTGGAAAAGTTTAACTGCACAATAAGAAACTTGAAAAATCGGATTTGTGAATAGGAAAATGGAGATGGAAACTGAAATTGATAATAAAAATAAAAATGGAAAAACGAATTGTAGAAGAAAAGTCATTTGGAACATATCAGTTGGGCGTACTGTTATTATGCTGATTACAATTTCTTGAGAATACCTTACATTAAGCTGCCAGATGATCTTTTTAAGTGATCCTACTGACATATCCCTTAAAGCGGTGTTTTTGCCATTTTCAACCTTCTTTCTAAGAAATTATAGATTACCATGATAAGTTTATTGATATGAATAACCACAGATGATGGAATGGTGGTACCAGTCTGCTGAGGAGAGAATGTCAGCTCCAACCGTATATCCCCCACCCCCACCTCCTCCTCCCCCACAGGTGAAGCATTTATCAGTCTATCTTTCTTGAATTCTCTCTCTTTCAGTCTTTGCCATAATCAGTTACCAATATCACCAAAATAAAGAAATTGAATATATATATATATATATATATAAATATAATATCTCAATCAAAAATAAAGGAAAATGTATAGGTTTTCAACTTTTCAGAAGGGCATGCTATTGCTTTGTTCTAACCATGAGTTTTGACGGTCATTGACTAAAAGGATTTCACTTCTGGTATATGTATATTCTTTTATAGCAGTTGCAGTTAAGAGTGATGTAACAGAAATTTGGAATTGAGTTTATTATTGTGTAAATCATCTATTTTCTCAAGTTATCATTATAAACAGGTAGCCAAAGAGGGTATTCCACTTCCATCAGACAGAACGCTTTGTCCTTTGTGTTCACAGAAACGTGGGAATCCGTCTGTAGTTACAGTTTCAGGGTTTGTTTTCTGCTATACATGCGTATTCAAGTATGTTTCTCAGGTGAGACATACTGTCCCGCTAAAAACTAATAATTTCATATAAGCATGTTTTTTTCATTGTTTTTGAGGAAGTCTGTTAGAAAGAGACCTACACATTTGAATAACTTTTCCTTCATAATTTCTAACTATTATTATTGCGGTAGTGTTGTTTGATTAATACAATTATCTCATGGAACTAATTATGTTCATTATGTATGGTGTAGTATAAGCGCTGCCCGGTAACTCTGATGCCTGCTACTGTCGACCAGATACGGAGGCTCTTTCACGATATGTAGAAAATCGATAGAGAATGCTGGAAAACGTAACACTCCATAGCAAGATGATCAAATAAAGGCTTGAATAAATTTCTTTTTGTACTAATGTTACCTAGAATTTAAGTTTAGTTAGTTTAAAAAAATTTGTATTGTTCCCTTCCTAGAGAAAATAAATTATTATTTTATCTTTGACATACATTTCTCATATATAATATATATAGTCTATCAATAAAAAATCGATAGAAGAATTATTTGTGTGAAAGAACAATCAGAAAGGAAAATGAGCCACAGAATTTCATTTTTATTTATTGTTTTTTGTAGCCAGTCGAAGGCAAACCGCATTAATATGCACAGAAACATTCACAAGAATTACTTTCTATTTGTGGACGAGTTAAGCTTCACTAGCACCCAAGGCACAAGCTCTCTCCAATCTGGCTTCAAAAGGAATAGTTTTAGAGTTTATTTCTTGATCCTGCACAGCCCAAGAACACACTTATTCAGTAAATTCAGCAATCAATATCTACAGTCAAGGAAAAAAAATTTGAAAAATAAAAACCATATACAGTGAGCTTCTTCACCTCTATGGCCTCTGTGTCTTTTGCTGGTGTGATTGGCATTCCTCTGCAAGAATAGCTTGAATCCGAATAATCCAAGTTCTGCCCAGTATGAATCCAGTAGCTTCCAACAGTACCTATAATGGGTGTTTCATCAGGACTCTGGCTTCTCAACCTTCTTCTTGGAGATGAAGAAGCGGAAAACTGTTTCAACTCCTCTACTGTCCATGCTCCTAAAATGGGTCTATCTTCGTGACTCTTGGTTGGTGAATTTTCCTTCCCAGACCTAAAATTTCCGATGGAATTGTCGCTGGCATTAGACGCAGTTTTGGTTTCAGATTCTATCAACCAGCTCGAGAGGCTGGTTTCAACTCCAATCTCATCCTCTGCAGGCTTCAAAGCACGTGACTCTGGTTTCAAATTTTGATTTGAGAGCTTGAAACTTGGCTCTGGACTAATGGAAATGATGATATCTAGCTCTAAACTGGTATTCTCCTTTCCTTGGTAATGCTTCTTCAATGGTGGTTGGTTTGGTCTCTCTTGGACCTCCTTCCACTGACTCAGATTTTCGATTGGATTCAACACTGAATTAAAATACTGACTCCTATTTCGAGCATTTTGGCAAGACCCAGTTGTCTTAGCTACCTTATCGACCGGCATTGGACTGCTAACCTCCTTTTCTCCAATTTCAGCATCAGAAACGTGTTTCCTGGAATCTATCGATAAAGAAAACAATGACTCAGAAGACTCCTCTTGCAGACCTATTTGTAGATCATCATCATCTTCATCCAAATCCCCTCCTCGTATTAATTCTATATCTTCTTCACATTCATCCACACTGTCTCTGCAATTTTGGTACCTGTGATTCAAAGTAAAAGATGCTGCTTTGCTAGAGGCAATGGAATCCAAAATGGGTTCCAGTACTTTTGGCGTTTCCACTTTCGTTTCCCCATTGTCTTCCACTAAACCACCACTGTCAACTTCCTTGGTAGGCGGTTCCTCTTTTGCTTCAACATTCAAATCCAAGGTCACTCTTTTCTCGAAATCGTAGTTCGCTTCCTCCTCGACCTCTGCTCTGAACATTTTTAAGGAAACACAAACATATAGATTGATCAGAAAATAACACAAAACACGCCATTAAAGAAAACTGACTTCCAAGGTTTGTAAGTAATATTGATAGCTTACTTTGATTCTGTAATGGGTTTATTAATGTCCTTCTCTTGCTTTATAGATTCAGTGGATGGAACAGCTTCAGTAGCTTTGTGGGTCTATCACAGATCTCAGATAAATAAATATCAAAGAAACTCGCAGAGATAGAAAGATAAAGAAGAGAACTATTATAAAAAAGAAAAAAGAAAAAAAAAGTGAGTTTTCCATGGAAAAAATCAAAGTTGGGTCTTACTTGGTGTTGAGAGGGAATAGTCGCATTCAGTGATTTGTGGTGTTTTCGCTGCTTAGAAGCCCTGAAACAAGCTGGAAAGCACCTCATCATTATCCAGTTTTTGAGAATCGGCGTCTATAAAGTGCCTTTTTATTTGCTCAAAAGAAAAGACGACTACGAAGGATTTTCATGGGAGGAGAGAGAGAGAGAGAGACTTGAAAAGAATCTGAAAGATCTAAAATATGACCGTTAAAAAAATTCATCTCATTTACAAATATTTTGGCTTTATTCAAGGGAAGTTAGTTCCTATTATGTTTATTTAAGCTTTAAAATGTGACCGTTGGGGGATTCATTTACTTCCCTGTTTGATTTTATGTGTACCACTCGGTAACTTTAAATGCAATCATTAGCGCTTTGAAGTTTTTTGATAAATATCGAAAGCTTTGTAAGGTTTTTTTGATAAACATCGAAGCTTTGAAGGTTTATTTTTTTTTGGTTAAATCGAGGCTTTGAAGTTTTTGGTGAATAATCGAAGCTCTGAAGTTTCTTTTCTTTGGTGAATTAAGCTTTGAAGGTTTATTTTAATTTATTTATTTATTTTGAAGTCGAAACTTTGAAGTTTTTGGTGAATAATCGAAGCTTTGAAGTTAGTATCAATGATTTTGTAAAATTTAATTTTGGCTTGGTTTTTTCAATGGAAGATAGAACCGATGATAAAAAAAATTGAAAATTTCGGTGAAATTTTGTTTGTTTTTTTTTAAATTACCGATATTATTTTCTAAAAAAAAGAATAAAAAAATCATAATTTTCATCGAATATTTTGATATTTCTGTGATATTTTCGTCAAAATTTTTATGTTAATTTATTCACAATTTAGTTAAAATTTTCATAATTTTTATAGAAATTTTGAACATATTCATTAATTTGTTTTATAAAATTTTAAAAATATTATGGATTTTTATAAAACATTAAAATAAAATATTTTTTTAATATTATATTAAATATATTAATAAATTAAACTGGTTCATTTAGATAATAAAAAAAGAAATTCTGATCCAAAAATTATTCTACAAGCAGAAAATGAGGTTATAAATTTTTCATGAGTGATTGTTGAAAAAGTAGGTTCTAGTAGTGTTGATTCTTTTCAAAAACTTATAACATAATCAACTAGGACTCTTTGTGCTTCAGCCTTTTCCAGAAGTAAATGTTTATAATTTCAAACTATTTATGTTAACTCTTTCAAACGGTGATATCAATGCATATTCTTGTGAAATTATAAATAGTTTCGAAAGAGTTACTAATTCAACAAATATTGAGTTCATTTATAGGCATGAGTATTACACTAATGCAATGCAAGATAAATATTATAAAAGTAAAGAAAGAAGGCCTAGAATTGATGTTGTAGTAAAAACTATACATGTAAAGAAAAATATTCAATAGAAATATCATAGCAAAAAAAATGAACTTTTTAAGATGCATATAATTATGGAATGATATCAAGTAAGAACTTATGTATATATTTTCAAGCTCAACTATCAACAGACAACAGTTATACATAGAGCTAACTAATATCATATCTATATCTTGACTATCAACAAAGACAATTATTTACAAAAAAAAAAAAGACAATTAGATGTAATATTATATCCATATGGTTGACATATTAACAAATCCATGCAAAACTAATCAAGAAAATGTATGTTTTTATCAATATTTTTCTGAATACAATAATTAAAATGAATATAAGAAAGTGAGCGAAAAGTTTCAACAACCAATAAATTATATGTGGTATTGAATCATATTTTAAGTAATTATGTATCTGTATTATTATTCTTATTAATGAATAATTTATTAATTAATATATTATTATTTTATTACTGTTAGCTAGGTTATA